>UESW01004131.1:35778-196439 GCA_900491605.1 Calamus simplicifolius | reverse complement strand
ATTTGTACTACAAGTAAATCTTTACTTTTTCTTTTCAAAAACAAAGTTTTATCAACATTTCCTCTTGTAAAATCATTTTCTATTAAGAATTTACTTAACCTATCATACCAAGCTCTAGGTGCTTGTTTCAAACCATATAAAGCTTTGTGCAATTTAAAAACGTGATTTGAAAACTCGTGATCTTCAAAACCTGGTGGTTGTTCTACATAAACTTCTTCATTAATAAATCCATTTAAAAATGCGCTTTTTACATCCATTTGAAATAAGTTAATGTTCATATGACATGCAAATGCAAGTAATAGCCTAATGGCTTCTAATCTAGCTACAGGTGCAAAGGTTTCATCAAAATCAATACCTTCTTCTTGATTATATCCTTTAGCAACCAATCTAGCTTTGTTTCTAATTACTATGCCATTTTCATCTAGTTTATTTCTAAAAACCCATTTTGATCCTATTACTGAATGATTTTTAGGTCTTTCAACTAAGGTCCAAACATTATTTCTAGTAAATTGATTTAGTTCTTCTTGCATTGCTAACATCCAATTATTATCTTTTTCAGCTTCTTCTATAGTTTTAGGTTCAATTTGTGATACAAATGCAAGATGATTACTAATATTTCTCATGTATGATCTAGTCCTTATTCCTTGAGATGGATCGCCTATAATCAATTCCTTAGGATGACTATGAGCATATCTCCAGTCTCTTGGAAGATCTACATCATTATGATCAATATTGACATCATCGTCCTTATGTGAATCATCATCTTTAGCTTCTTGTTCATGATCAGAAGATACTTCAATATTAAGTTTTTCAAGATCTTTTTCAATTATGTTTGTATCTTCCTCATCATCAATCTTTTCAGATCCAGTTGCTAAAGATTCATCAAAAACTACATGAATGGATTCTTCAACTACTAAGGTTTTCTTGTTAAAGATTCTATATGCCTTACTAGTTGTTGAATAACCTAGAAAAATTCCTTCATCAGATTTAGCATCAAATTTTCCTAAGTTGTTTTTACCATTATTATGAATGAAACATTTACATCCAAATGCATGAAAGTATTTTATATTTGGTTTTCTTTCATTCCATAATTCATAAGGTGTTTTCTTTAATATTGGTCTTATTAAAGCTCTGTTTAAGATGTAACATGCTGTGTTAATTGCTTCCGCCCAAAAATACTTTGGTAAGTTGCTTTCACATAGCATGGTACGGGCCATGTCTTCTAGAGTTCTATTTTTTCTTTCAACTACACCGTTTTGTTGTGGAGTCCTAGGGGCTGAAAAATTATGATTAATTCCATTTTCAGTGCAGAAATTTTCAAATAAGTGATTTTCAAATTCTGTTCCATGATCACTTCTTAGAGATACTATAGTAGTGTTTTTCTCATTTGTGACTTTCTTGAAGAATTTCAGGAACATCGAGAAAGTCTCATCTTTGTGAGCTAAAAACATTACCCAAGTATATCTAGAATAATCATCTACAATCACTAGACCATATTTCTTTCCTCCTAGACTTGTGGTTCTAGTTGGTCCAAAAGGTCCATGTGAAGTAGCTCTAGCCCTAGAAGTTGAAACAATGTTTTTAGATTTAAAAGAACTTCTAGTTTGTTTTCCAAATTGACATGCATCACATATTTTATTATTTTCAAAATCTAATTTAGGTAATCCTTTAACTAAATCCATTTTAATTAGTTTTGAAATAAGGTGTGTGCTTGCATGACCTAATCTACGATGCCACAACCAACTAATTTCATTTATGTTAGCATTGTCAGCAATTAGGCAATGATCACTCTTAGATAATTTTTCTAAGTCAACTAAGTAAACATTGCCATGTCTATAACCAGTAAAACAATGCTATCATCAATAGAATTAGTTACAGTGCATAGAAGATTTAAATGAAACATTAAAGTTTTTATCACATAATTGACTTATGCTAATTAGATTATGCTTCAAACCATTAACATAAAGTACATTATCAATAATATAGATGGAGTTATGCGAACTTTACCAAGGCCCATAATTTGACCTTTACCGTTATCGCCAAACGTCACAACTCCACCTTTCTTTTCTTCTAGGGTGATGAATTCATCTTTGTCACCCGTCATATGTCTTGAGCAGCCACTATCAAGGTACCACTTTTTCTTTGATCTTTTGGCTACAAGACATTCCTGCATATCATCAAACTTTATGTTTAGGTACCCAAGCTTTCTTGGGTCCTTCATGGTTAGTAGCAACAAAAATTGTTCCTTTCGGAACCCATATTTTCTTAGCTTTAATATTTAACTTGTTGTTTAATGTTTTGCATTCAAAGGATTTGTGACCTTTTTCATTACATTTAAAACAAGTTATATTACTTTGGTTGGCTTTTACAAAAATATTCTTTAGTGATTTCTGTTTTCTTAATGTGTTATATCCTAAACCAGCTTTGTCAAAAACAGCTTTTTGACTATCTAGGATCATGTTAAGTTTAGTTGAACTTAAAGTGAATTTCTCAACAATGTCTTTATATTTTTTAACATCTTTCTTAAGAGAGTCAATTTCTTTAGCTTGCTGTTCTTTATCTAAAGCTAAAGTTTCTATTGATCTTTTAAATCTTTAGTTGAGTTTTTAGTTTCAGATTTTAATAAATCTATTTCTTGATTAAGATTATCTCTTTTCTTTCCTAAGTTCTTCTTTTTCATTAGTTAAGTTCTTAACTTCTAAAGCTAATTCATTTTTACTTTTAGCTAAACTAATATTGTCATTTTTCAAAAACTTATACTTCTTTCAAAATTTAAAATCAATCATAAGTTCATTGAAAGCCTCAAACATTTCATCAAATGTAAAATCATCATTTGAGTTTTCAGAACTTACCTCATTGTCGTTGTCGTCGTCGTTGGCCATGAAACAAATATTGGCAACTTCTTTTTGTTCTTCTTCTTCGAAGAAGATTCTTCAGTCCATGTTGCCATGTATGCTTTCTTCTTTTTCTTGTAGGCCTTTTTCAGTAAAGGACAATCATATCGAAGTGCCCTGGCTTTTTACACTCATAACATACTAAGGGCTCTTTTTCTTTTTCTTTCTCCTTGTCCTTTTTCTTATCCTTTTCTCCTTCAATTCTTGCTCCAAATTTCTTTTTGGAAGGGCCTTTTTCTCATAAATCTTCTGAATTTCTTGGCCAAGAGAGCAGTTTCCTCATCATCTTCATCATTACTTTCACTGCTGCTCTCTTCCATTTCTGCAGTCTTGAGGGCAAAAGTTTTCCTTCTTTTTGTTTCCTCCTCAACATGCTGCTTCATTGTTAACTCGTGGGTCATTAAGGATCCTAGAAGCTCCTCTAAAGGTAGTGCATTGAGGTCCTTTGCTTCTTGGATGCAGTGACTTTTGCTTCCCACGATCTTGGTAGTGACCTAAGAATTTTGCGCACAAGATCAGCATTAGTATAAATTCTACCAAGACTTTTCAAACCATTCACAATATCAGTGAATCTAGTGAACATGCATGTGATGGTTTCAGTTTGTTCCATTGTAAACAATTCATATTTATGAACCAAAATATTTATTTTGATTCCTTACTTGGTTTGTTCCTTCATGTGTATTTCCAACCTATCCCAAATTTCTTTGCGGAATTACAAGTTGAGATTCGGTTGAATTCATTTGAATCTAAGGAACAATATAAAATATTAATGGCTTTAGCATTTAAGTTGAGCCATTCTCCTATCATTATCATTCCAATCCCTTTCGGGTTTAGGAACAATAGTGCCATCAATAAGGTGTGTGGGTGTACTAGGTCCATTTAATTATAACACCCCAAAGCTCATAATCAGAAGCTTGAATGAATATCCTCATTCTAGCTTTCCAATAAGAATAGTTTGAGCCATTAAAAAGTGGAGGTCTATTCGTAGAATGACCTTCAGCAAAACTTGAACCACTTTGTGTTGCCATAATGGATCTTTAGCCCTTGATCGTGAGATCAAATTCTAAATGAGCACTGCTCTGATACCAATTGTTGGCCCAGATGGCAACCCAAGAGGGGGGGGGTGAATTGGGTTCTTAAAAATTTAAGACTTTTAACTTTAAATTAGTTAGCAAGATGTGCAAGTGAGATTAACTAATAAGCAATAACAAGCAGTATAAAGAGAGATAGAGAAGAGAAATAGGCACGGCAAACACAAGATAATTTTATAGTGGTTCGGTGCAACCAACACCTACGTCCACTCCCAAGATTCACTTGGGTCCACACTATAATCTCTCTAGATTACAGCCGAGTTGTTTTCCAAGCTCACAACTCAAACTTGTTGTTTTCACGGGTGCACAACGAACCCAGCTGGTTTTAACTCGGGCTTACCAGCACAAAACCCTACACGTTGTTTTCGGGCTCACAACTAACCCAACACAAGCACTCCGGCTTGCAACGAGGTATACCAACCTCCACTAATTCAATCCACAGATTGAATCAGCAAACAAATAATAAAGATGTTTGAACAATAAAGTGCTCCCCTTGAGCAGATATACAAATTAAGTACAAAATGATAAAGGTTAGAAAAGCCTGATAATTTTGCCGATGGTAGATGCTTGGGCTTTCTCCTTCTTCTCTTCAACTCCTCTTGAAGTGTTGAATCACGCCTCAGCTAGATTCTTGACCGTTGAAGTTTTGGAGTTGAGATGAAGCTTTTCCTCTTTTGAAAATCCGCAGATTTGACCTTTGAAACGCACTTGGATTTTTCTTCTGGCTTTTGTGGAATGATGAGAAGGAGTAGACGAATCTTTCACTTGGATTTCACTCCTTTTGAATCACTCTCTTTGAGCTAAAAGATTTTTCCAATATGCTCTGTTTTTCCCTCTTTTCAAATGATATTCTTTTCTCTCTTTTTGATTTTCTCTTTGATTTGAAAAGAGCTCCTCTATTTATAGAATCTGCAAAAATATATCCGTTAGAACAAAGAAAAATAGCCGTTATTTCAAAAATCTTACCGTTGGGGCTGATGTGTCATTAAAAATCGCGCCCAGATTTGCGGAGTCGACTCGAGCTGCGAGTCGGCTCGAGTCGATTACAAAATAGAAAATTGGGTCGACTCGAAAAGGAGTGTCGGCTCCTGAAAGTCGGGAGTCGACTCGGAAAATTGGGAGTCGACTCGAGAGTGCTCAAAAAACACTTTCTGGTGTTTGAGCGGAGTCGACTCGCACAGTCCAGGAGTCGGCTCGACAGAATCAGGGGTCGACTCGAAATTTCAGGGTCGACTCGACACAGATGCACATTTCTGTACACTGAGCGGAGTCGACTCTGAAACTCAGGAGTCGGCTCCGGAACGTATCAAAAATCAGAAATTTTTCTGATTGACATTAAATCGTTCCAGATTCATTTTAGTTCATTGTTTTGACATGAAATCAATAGAATTAATCTTTAGAAGTGATTCATGAACTAATCCATAAGCTTTTAGAATAAAACATGAATTATATAACATTTCTTTTCGAAAGTTTGAATATTGAGTTTAAAGTCACAATCAAAATTGATTAAAGTTAAACTTGAGCATTCTCATTCTCATCGATTGTTCAAAGTAAATTTGTTGCTTCATTTTCATAAACTCATTACATCCTTTAATAAACTCAATGGCTTTTAGTAATCATCAAAATCAAAAGGATTGGATCATATAATTTTTCATAATCTTTCAACATCCCTCCTGTCATCAGAAGCATAGAAGTGTTTACCAAAACATGCGTACATGGATGTATGTGAACATTGGATGGTAAATCATATGATGACTTAAAAATATACTCATTCTTTTCAAAAGTTTACACATTTAGCAAATAGAAGTTGCTGCAATGATAATGTAATACAACAAAGATCCTCAATGCAATCACCAAGTATTACAAACTTCAATAATAAGGTAATTTGGAACTAATCTTGGTCCTGCTTGATTGTTTAAATGTAGTAATAAGTATTTCAAAAATTGTCAAAACTAAAGCTTTGTAAAATCTTAATAAAGAGGTTCAAATTCAAACATGCACTTGACAAAAAGCAAATTATAATCATCAGCAATCTATTCCATCCAGTTTTTCATACAGTTACTACAACAATAACAACCACAAAGCCTTAATTTTAAACTAGTTAGGGTCTATTACATGAATCATTTTTCTCTATTCTGCTCGGTTTAGAGTTAATTTTTTCTATAGTTGTGTAATCAGATATAAATCAATGCATAAGTGAAAACACACGGTGATTTAACATATAAAAGAAAATGGAGGAAAGAATAATGTGTAATATGTTTTAAATGAGGCCTAATTATTAAGCTGGTTTGAGTTGTGGACCTGTGACCGATGACAAAGCGGATGACAATGCCCTTCTCACCTTCCAATTTCTTTCTTTTTCACCTACACTTGGTTTCATTAAGGAAATGAATTTCTGAATTCCAATCAGGATACAAAAACATATTCAGGAATGTAATAGAGTGAAATGCAAAGAAGTTACAAACCTTGAGGCATCCAAGTAGCTCGAATTGAATCTCTTCGTTTGCGGCTATTAAAAGCAGTATTGATTCCTATAACCATAAAATATTTCCGTTTCCCTCTTGATTCAATAACCTTTAACTCTTCTGATATCGGAGAACCATTGAGTAAAGACGCTTGTGCAGCTCTTGCAGTAGTTAATTCCATCTCGAGGCTTGATATCGTTTTATCCAGCGCACTGTATAACATTAAGTTATAATTTTAATTGAATCGAAACCAATTGTTTCACCAAGTAAACTAAAACAAGTACAATAAAATTTTTAAGTAAGATGTCAAAAAAAAAAAAAAAAATCCAATGCCAAAACTCACTATATAGCATGATGAGTTTCTGAAACATCCCCCAGTATTTCCTTAGCTTTTACATCCACCTGGTGATAGATAAGAAAAAAAGGAAACATGCGCAGACTATCGCAATCAATATATATCACCAAAGTACTTCAAGTTGAGAAAATGTTTCAAACAGAAAATCAATTGATTTTTCAGCATGAAAACATATGACTGATGATATTTTGCAATGCAGCTAAATAGTCAGCACCACTAAAACCATATTTCTAATAACCTAACCACTTTTTTCAACATGAAACAAATCTTGGACTAATAAAACTTCAAAAAAAAAAAAAAACAGACTTTAATGCGCTCACCTTTCTAAATTACAATCTCCTACTATGGCCAGTCATATTGCATAAGGAAGCAAACCTTAAACTATTAAAAAGGGAGTAAAGATTTAGTACTCACGGTTTTTGAATCATAGCCTTGTGCAACTAGCTTTGTCTTATCTTCTTTCATTCCATTTGTTGCAATAATGTCATTTGTTTCAGGTATCATCCACATCCTGCTATCAACTTTCAGAATTGTTGTGACAAACACATGAACAATATCTTACAGACAAATCATTTGATCTATGGGCATGCTTATAAAATAAATAAATAAATAAATAACATTTAAATTAGATGGACCACTATATGAGCCTTATGAACAAAAAATACAGCCAACATCACATGCTAAAGACTTTAAAGGCTTAAACAGCACTAAGCATAATTTATGCACACAAACCTAAGAGTGTTTCATGAACAAATAAAATGTACCTTCCTATTAACAGAAAGTACCTACCTAATGATTTGCTACTAGGAATCCTTTAAACCACCAGTTGGTGATTCAGCACTTGTTTTACATAATTTGGATATCCTTGCCACTGTATGGCTTGTCAAACATACTCTTGATGCCAGTCATCGGTGTCATGATCTGCTAGTTAATGCCCTTGCATGCATGATGTAACACTAGTATAAACATTTAGATTTGGAACTTTGGAACAAATGCAAATGATCTCACTAGTACAATTATGAATATTAGTGATTGACGTTTTAAATTTAAAAAACAAAGGGTACTTTCACGGTAAAAACACTCAGATCAGACACCAAGTTTTGCTGAATCTATTGAAGCACTCTATCTATCAGAAAACAGAAACTTCATCCACCATTTGTTGCGTGAAAAGCCTGAAATCTCCTCCCGGTACAACTTCACTAATGAAAATTATATTCGCAAAAAAAAAAAAAATCTGGTGAGTGATTTTGTGAGGGGGGAGCTCCTAATTCCCAGTTCGAAAGTTAATTCATACCGAAAGATAAATAAACACCTGTTAGTGAAGAGTAGCCCAGCACAGAAGCTAGCAAGGCAAAGAAAAAGAGTCCATCTTCTCGACACCACGCTATCTCCCCCACCTCTTCCACCTGCTCCTCCCGCGCTCTTCCAACTCATAGCAATCTTCTTCTTCTTCTCGCACCGTATTTGGACTATCAATGACCCCTTCTGGTCCCGTGTGGAGTCGACCCACAGAAACCAACAGAAAATCAGTCCGATTCGAAGCTCTGAAGTGGGATTGTTGCAATTCCGCGGAAGTAGAGGTCCACAGATCAGAGAAAACAAGAAGATCGAAAGATGTTGATCTTTATTTCCTCGGTTTGGTTTCAGGCAGTCCTGTTTCAATGGAAGAGGCTAGAAAGAAGGCCAAATTACCCACTTCTCTCGCCCTCTCTCTCTCTCTCTCTCTCTCTCTCGTGGTTTCTGATCCCTCACGCTCTTTTTTTTTTATTTTAACGGATATTTTTTTTCCTTTTTGCCCTTTCTCACCCAGCAACGTAGCTTCCATATTATAATCGTCAAATGCCAGTGGATTGCAGACCGATTGCCCTGGTATATTAATTATCCCTTAATTATTTATTATTTTTATAAATAATATAATGTTTTTATTAAATATAAAATAAATCAAGCTTCAATTTAATTATTTTTTATTCTTAAAATATAAAATTAATAAACAGTTTTTTATTAAAATATAAAATAAATCAAGCTTCAATTTAATTTAAAATATAAAATAAATCCACATGATGAACGAATTCTTAAATAAAATAAATAAAATAATTTCAAAATTTATATAAGTTTAAGAATTAAAAATAACTAAATTTTAAATTTAATTATATTTAAAGTCTGTTTTTATATATATTAATTTAAAATAATTAAAAACTGTTTTTGCTTTGAAGTTTTGTATACCATGTTGACGGACCTTCCATTTCTTTTGCTTTACTAGTGGCATCAAAAACCCTCGCTAATAGGCATTTTGAAAAAGACTATTCACCGTACACAATGCATCGGTAAAAAACCTATTTTAAAAGATAAGTATTATACTTTTTTTTCAATAAAATAACTATAAACATTCCCAAACTTCTTAAAAGTAAATAAAACTTGGCAGTGAACTTGAGCTGAGTACGTATGCTATGTTAAAACATTAGACGCATGATGCATTTAAAATATTACATGCATGATAAATAACTAAACAAAACATGTGTCACATAAACAGATTTATTTTTTAAATATAATATTTATAAAGTCTTAATTCTAAATTAGTTAAAATTAGCGACATAAATTATTTTTTTCATTCAATTCTATTCTAAGGCATTTTTTTATAAGATGTAAACACTACAAGAATTTTTAAAATTAGCGGCGCTAATTTGGCATTGCTAACTAGGGGTGCAACTTGGACCGGATTCAACCCAAACCCGGCCTGCCGAACCCGATTTACAGCAGTGTTTAAACTCTTGTTTGCCCAACCCGAACCCGAAAGACCCGGGTTTAATCCGACCCAATTTGCAATTGACCCGAGTTAGGATTGACCGCAACCTGAATCCGAAATAACCTGAACCCGAGGATTACTCGAACGGGGTAACTTATTGGCACTAGATTTTTGGGGCATTGAAGGCGCCAATCGGATCGGACGAGATGGTCAACTTGAGGGCGAGGAGGGCAAGGCCATTGATCGCAGGTGAGAAAAAGGATATAAAGGTGGACCACTCGCACATTTTGTTTCACTTCTTGCCTCCTCCTCTTCTTTATTTACGACACCTCCTCCTCTTCTTTGTTTCAGGTAAGACTTTTTTTTAAATAGAATGTTAAAGCCCCGAGTCCAGCTTATGGCAAGGAATTTTATTTTTCCATCTTTGAGATCCTTAATTCAGTGTTTATTTACTTTGAAAAAAGATTTTTTTTCTCATCAACCTGAATTCCAACCCAAAACTCAACCCGAACCCGATTTTTAAAAATTGGGTTAGGGTTGAGGTTTTACAAATATGGTTAGGGTTAGGGTTAGAATTGATATTTTACAAATAGGATTAGGGTTAGGGTTGAGGAAAACCCGAGTTTCATGAGCTCGAGTTGCACCCCTATTGCTAATAAAGAAAATGCATCACTAAACAAATTAGCGACGCCACAGCGATGCCAAAAAAACATCGTTAATACGCTGGTTACTAACGAATTTAACAACATCATGGCCATTTATCGCTAATTAGCGGTGCCAGAAGGCATCACTAATTAGCGACGCCAATCTAACATGTTCTGTAATGGAACACTCAATATCCTAGTACTTGTTGGTACCATCCTGACTGGAAGAAGAGGAACCCGATTGAGAGAAGAATGTAGAAGCTTTGGCGCTCAGACCGTAGACTCAACAATCGGTCGGCTGGGTGCCAACAACCTCTAGAAAGATGTAGCGGCTCTTGTGCAATGAAAGGTCGGCTGTAGACCCTCCCTCCTCTATGGTTGTGTAGTCTGAGACATTAGCTCATATACACGAGCTTGCAAGGAATACATATAAAATATTATATAACTCATATTAGAGCAAATATATTTATAATTAATACATAATATTTTCAATAATTTACTTACTCCAATACATTGGTAGCGAGTGTCGACCCAAGACCCATCTTTTCTTGTATGGGTTGCCTTGAACAGTTGCCAATCCTCTAGATCAATGCCTTCATTCAGCCTGAAAAATAACGTTTCAAATTTATAGTTATATTCATTTAAAAAATTTTATCATTAATATGTATGCAAAATAAATAAATTTATATACTTACTAAATGACGTTGATGCTCCCCAATCGAAATGGATTCCGCTATGTGACTGAAAAGACCAATGCTCGGACCACCTTTCTCGAATCAGCAGGTCGAGCTAGCTATGGTCGACTTCCTATGCCACTCTAGATCTGCCCACTTTTGCTACCAGCCATCCCATACTAAATAATTGTTCATAATATGATATTATAGATGCAATTAAGCACCATGCAAATAGTGTATACTAACTTTGTACATATAATTCTATATTAGAACTGAAAGAGAAATCAAAATAATCCAAATGTATTTATAATAATAAATACAGCTAGCTAATATATTAAATGAACAAGTTTCAAATTGCATCTACATAATTATAAGTTATGTACCTAAAACTCTTTCTAATAGAACTCCCTTGCTTCCTGACTGATGCAATCCCAATAGTAACCCTTTGGGTCTACAAGCCTCTTAAATATATTTGTGATGCATCTTGAGATAACATGTCTCTCTACAAATCTATTCAAATATAGTAAAACATAAATAAATTTAATAATATAACAATTGTATAAATAAATTGGTATAAAGATAACAGTACACTTACTGGTCATCAACCAATAGAAACCTCTTTCTTTCGCCAAAGGAAGTACTCTCGCCTGACGATGGCCTGATAGATGATCCTAGTATCTCAATAGCAGACGTCTCATGCCAATATTGCTCCTGTCCGGAGAAGATCTCATATGCTGCATCAGAAGGAGAGTCATCGTTGTCTATGCCAACTGAATGCCTTCTAACTATGGATCGACTACGACCTCTCATAGTACTATAAATATAAAAGAATTGTAATGAATCATCTTGAATAATCAAAAAAAAGCATAAAACACTAATTTTTGTTTGTAAATATAATTACATGTATAAATACTCAATTACTATCATTTATATCCTCAAGTTCGGATTCTTTGTTTGATTCTGTCTCGAATTGCGATTGATATTTATCTTCTTTATCAGTTAAGACCTCGTTGACATCCTTAATTTCAAGTGAAGCACCGATTGGATCATTACGGATTAGATTCGAATTAAGCAAATTATCTTGAATTACATGTACTATTGTTTCATCTTCTTGAAAAGCTAAGGATTCAAGTGTCTGAGTAGATAAGCTTGCAGGCATATAAATGGTCACCGGTGGCTTTATTTTACTAATAGCCCACCAAACTTGCTTATCATTTCAAAAGCTTGGATATGTCGAGTAGTACACTTGTTCGGCTTGAGATGTTAGAATAAATGGTTCATATTTGTTCAACCTTCTTCTATGGCTTACTTCAACAAGATTATAATCTTGATGCACTTTAGTCCTCACATTTGGAGTGGATCAAACTATTCACAATTGAACAACACAGTGCATTTAATAGGTGCATAACACCCTCTTCTTCTTCATGTTTTACATGTCATCTCATATATGCAACTATAACCTCTAATTGATACAATCTTTGCAACCGTGGTATCAACAAAAAGTAATGCATTTTTTTGAAAGTCACAAGCCTCATCCTATTGGAACTTCTCCTTTCCATGAATCAAGGTTCATCACAAAATTTACAAATTACCAAATCCGCATCTACATCCCAATAAAGCATGCAATTATTCTTGCAATAGTCAATCTTCTCAACAGATAAACCAAGCCTATGCAATAATTTTTTTATTTTATAAAATGTATCACTGACAACATTATGATGTGACAGTACCTCCTTCATTAATCTAGCAACTGAATCAAATGTCGTTTTAGATAAGTGGTGTTCAACCTTAATGTTCAACAACCAAGCTACTACAGACAGCTGGAAATGATTTTCACACCTAGGCCATAATTGTTCATTTGCAGCACCTAGATGTCATAGAAATGTTGGCTTTTCGGATTTGATTCTTCATAAAAGTGACTTGAATTTAAGCTCAGGCCTCCTACATTCATCACCATTTCTTCATATTGATTTAAGTTCTCCTATGGATTATAATTTTTCGCTACCATCTCATAATTTTCTACTACCACATCATAATTCTTTGTTGTTTCATAAACTGTATCTGCTCCCTGATTGCTTGATTCTCTTATAACCTCAGTTTCTCTATGGCAGTACCATTTGTAGTAATCAAGTAAAAACCCTTTCTACAAAGATGGGTTTTAACTGTTTCAACATCTTTATAAGCTTTGTTCTAAAATTTCCTTTTATTACATGGGCATCTAATTCTGGGTCCATCCATCCACTCCAATTGACTATATGCAAATGCAATAAATTCCTCTAACCCGTTTAGAAAATCAGGATTAAGAAAATTATCCTTAACCCTTTCATACATCCATGAGCGATCAACATTCATTTTTAAATAATTTTGTATGAAAAAAGAAATTATATTTAAATTAAAACATTGAGTTACAAATAATGATATTAATATGTAATTATCACATAATAATTCAAAGTATGGTAGCAGATGATAAAATTTTTTAAACAGCACTGCGTACTACTGTGTAATTGTGTATTGCATAATTGTATGTCGAGACTATAGAATTGTGCACTGCATGCAATTAATTTGAGTAAACTTAATGTTAACTAAGGGAATGCTAAAAATTTTTCAACATTATACTGCATATTTACCGAAAAAAAATAGTTAGATGTATTCATCAATGCACATAAGATACGAGATATGGGGCTATTATCCCATCAAAGGCTTTCGGGTTGATATTGTATTGGGCAGGACTGTGTATGTGTATTGGGTTCGAAACTAGACATAAGAGCCAGCTGTGCACCTCCTCGCTTTTGGTTCAAAGAACTCCGGATTGCAAAAGTGGAAGAGGGCAGATGCTATATCGCATCGGCTTTGATGTCTCGATTGTTCTCTTTAATAAGGTCGCCTTGACCAGGCTCTTCACCATAGAACCTTTACCATTGAACTAGAGTACAGCTATACTTGAATAGCTTTCACTAGAACCAGAGTCATAGGGGCACTTTGATTTTTTCCTTCATTAAGTCCTATGTTTTTTCATGGAGCATAGAATTTGCCTTAATCGGCGAGAGTATATACAATCTATGCCACTGGCAAGAGTATTTTGGGCTTAATACTGTGGTCTTTAACTCTTCAATTGGTCATTGGCTCTACCTCCAACCCCTTCATATTTCGTATCTCGTTGCTTCTTTGCTTGCTTTTCTCGATCAAGCATTCCTGTGCTTAGCAAAGAGGTAGTAGCATTTGGGGTGGAAAGAATTTCATTTTCTGGATAAGCGGGCACAGCTCTTGCTTGCTATCTGTATGTGGAAAGAATTTCATTTTTGGGAATCGATCTGATTCTATCTCTGTTCCTTCCATTTGAAGAAAGGAAGAAGGATCTAAAAGAATCGATCTTTCTTTTAGTTGTTGAATCGCTGTTTGATCGATCAATGTGTGATATTTTGAATCCTCATTTCTAATGGAATCGAAATGATCTATGGATTTATCAGAAGATCCTTTCAATTGGCTAGAATCCCTTACTTGAACAAAATAGATCTTGTGGAATCATATTGAATATTTGACAATACATTCCGTACCTTACTAAAAAATCAATCCTTGTTTACCAACCACACATTGTCTAACTAAATCAAATTCTCTCTCGATACGTTCCTCAAAAAATCTGATTTGTGCTGATTCTTCCCCCAACTAATGAAAAGATCTTGGCGGAATTGCTACATATGAAATTGAGCACAATTTGCAAAGAAATACCCCACTTGTTTCTCGAGAAGAGATGAAAAACATGCTCAATATTATGTGATTGAATAGTTTCCTCAGCTCCTTGTTGTTTGAAGAAAACCTCCCCTTCAATTGGTCATTTTTCACGAAAAGTAGATATGAGATAACAAATCAAGTCTTTCCCTAAGATTTCGAATAGCTGTCTCGAATTCAAGTTGATTATGTTTTGCTTCTTCCTCAGAGAAAGATGATCAAACAATTTTCAATCATGGTCCTTATGGATCGGATCATCGTGTAGGATAAAAAAAGAAACTCCAGATATTTGCTATCTTTCTCTTTGAATGAAATCTCACTTCCAGGTACGGTTTCATTAGATATTTTACAACTAGAATCCCTCTTTTTTTCAATTTGGTTCCTCCACCATCGCGAACTCGTGTTAGATTCAGGCATGATACACTTTTTATTTATTGGAAGAACCCAAGTACTCTCTTGCGGATCATGAAACAACACTCAGAAATCTTTTTCCATTTTGGAAGATACAGGAGCGAAACAATCAACTTATTGACATTGAAAGACCAAAAAGATTCTTTCAATGTCTCATTTCTGGGTCCAATGGAATTCATAGGTACAGAAAGAATAGGTATAGGAAGAAGCTCCATCAAATAGAGATTTTTTCTTTCGACCATCTTTCAATTGTTAATACGAGATATAAGGACCGCTACTACAAGCAATACTACACCTTTGATCGTGAAATATCGATTACTTGTTGAATCCTGTGAATCACGTGAAAGTAGGATACTCCAAATTCGGGGGTCAAAGAGTTTCATAAAACGTTCTTGGTGGAAAAAAATGTGAGTGAAAGATCCCACAGAATTGAATTTGATCCATGAATCTAAGAAATAGTGAGAATTCTTGATCTCTCTCAATATCTCTCTCAATTTGAAGATCCAGGATTTGAATTGATGTTGTTTCATTGATTCCTCCTAAAGATTTCATTTCAATTGGAATTTGGTTATTCATGATGTATGATGATCCCTGTTAAGCATCCATGAATGGTTAAAGCGCCCAACTCATAATTGGCAAATTCGTAGGTTCAATTCCTGCTGGATGCACGCCAATGGGAACGTTCAATAAGTCTATCGGAATTGGCTCTGTATAATGGAATCTTATCATCCATACATAACGAATTGGTATATTCATACCATAACATATGAACAGTAAGAACTAGAATTCTTATCGATACTGGAACTCATAGGAAAGAAAATGGACTTATGGATGGAATCAAATATGCAGTATTTACAGAAAAAAGTATTTGGTTATTGGGGAACAATCAATATACTTCTAATATCGAATCAGGATCAACTAGGACAGAAATAAAGCATTGGGTTGAACTCTTCTTTGGTGTCAAGGTAATAGCTATGAATAGTCATGGACTCCCGGGAAAGGGTAGAAGAATGGGACCTATTATGGGACATACAATGCATTACAGACGTATGATCATTACACTTCAACCGAGTTATTCTATTCCATCTCTTATAGAGAAAAGAACTTAAAGCAAAATACTTAATAACACAGCGATACATTTATACAAAACTTCTACCCCGAGTACACGCAATGGAGCCGTAGACAGTCAAGTGAAATCCAATCCATGAAATAATTTGATCTATGGACAACATCGTTATGGTAAAGGTTGTAATGCCAGAGGAATCATTACTGCAAGGCATAGAGGGGGAGGTCATAAGCGCCTATACTGTAAAATCGATTTTCGACGGAATGACAAAGACATATCTGATAAAATCGTAACCATAGAATACAATCCTAATCGAAATGCATACATTTATCTCATACACTATGTGGATGCTGAGAAGAGATATATTTTACATCCCAGAGGGGCTATAATTGGAGATACCATTATTTCTGTACAAAAGTTCCTATATCAATGGGAAATGCCCTACTTTGAGTGTGGTTTGAACTATTGATTTACGTAATTGGAAGTAACCAATTAGGTTTATGATGAAACCTAGAAATTGATCACTGATCCAATTTGAGTACCTCTACGGATAGACCTCAACAGAAAATTGTTGAGTAATGGCAGCAAGTGATTGAGTTCAGTAGTTTCTCATAGAAAATTATTGACTCTAGAGATATGGTAATATGGAGGAGACAAAATTGTTTGAAGCACGCACATAATCGGAAGCACCCCTTGTTTCAAAAGAGGAGGACAGGTTATTCACATTTCATTTGATGGTCAGAAGCGAATTGAAAGCTAGTAATTAAGATCCCCCGGGAAAAGAGAGATGTCTCCTACGTTATCCGTAATATGTGGAAGTATTGACGTAATTTCATAGAGTCATTCGGTCTGAATGCTACATGAAGAACATAAGCCAGATGACGAAACGAGAGACCTAGGATGTAAAAGACCATAACATGAGTGATTCGGCATATTTGGATTCCTATATATCCACTCATATGGTACTTCATCATAATTCATATAAGATCCATCTGTCTAGATATCATCATATACATCTAGAAAGCCGTATGCTTTGGAAAAAGCTTGTACATTTTGAAAAAGTTTTTATTGATAAAAAAGAAGAATCTACTTCAACCGATATGCCCTTAGGCACGGCCATAACATAGAAATCACACTTGAAAGGGTGGACAATTAGCTAGAGCAGCAGGTGCTGTAGCGAAACTGATTGCAAAAGAGGATAAATCAGCCACATTAAGATTACCATCTGGGAGGTCCGTTTGATATCCAAAAACTGCTTAGCAACAGTCGGATAAATGGGTAATGTTGGAGTGAACAAAAAAGTTTGAGTAGAGCCGGATCTAAGTGTTGGCTAGGTAAGCGTCCTGTAGTAAGAGAGTAGTTATGAACCCTGTAGACCATCCCCATGGGGCGGTGAAGGGAGAGCCCCAATTGGTAGAAAAAACCCACAACCCCTTGGGGTTATCCTACGCTTGAAAGAAGAAGTAGGAAAAGGAAAAAATATAGTGATAGTTTTATTCTTGTCACCATAAATAGGAATATTGAAAATCAATTTTTTTTTGGAATTTGAAATAAAGTGATGGGCAAACAATGGGAATTGAACCCGCGCATGGTGGATTCACAATCCACACTGCCTTGATCCACTTGGCTACATCGCCCTTATCTAGCTAAAGGATTTTTTTTTTTTTTCCATTCATCATTATTGTATTTATTCTGACCTCCATACTTAGATCGAGATATTGGACATAGAATGACAATCTTTAAAATGTAAAAAAAGGAGTAATCAGTTGTAACATGTTCACTAAAAAAATCCTTTTGTAGCTAATCATTTATTAAGAAAAAATAAAAAACTCAACATGAGGGAGGAGAAAGAAATAATAGTAACTTGGTCTCGAGCATCTACCATTATACCCACAATGATTGGCCATACAATTGCTATTCATAATGGAAAGAACATTTATCTATTTATATAGATCGTATGGTAGGTCACAAATTGAGAGAATTCGTGTCCAATCTGACTTTTGCGAGACATGCAAGAAATGATAATAAATCTCATCATTAAATTAAATTATTGAAATTTTTATAATATTTTGAATATTAAATATTAATAGAAATATATAAATAGAAAAAAAATAATAATTCAAATTATTACTTATTAATACTTTTATGAAAGTACTTATCATTCATTGGTGGGGGATGACCTTATGATAGAAAACTGGAGTTCAGGTAGAGAAGAAAATAGAGAATAAAAGTTTTAGCTCAACATATATGTATGTCTGTTTTAAAAGCTCAAAGAGTAATTGATCAGATTCGCGGACGTTCCTATGAAGAAACACTTATGATACTAGAACTCATGCCTTATCAAGCATCTTATCCAATTTCACAATTGGTTTATTCTGCAGCAGCAAACTAATCAAATATGGGTTTGAATGAAGCTGATTCATTCATTAGTAAAGTCGAAGTAAATAGGAGTGCTGTTGTGAAAAAGTTAAGACCTCGGGCTCGGGAGTAGTTATCGATAAAAAAACCCACTTGTCATATAACAATTGTATTAAAGGAAAAATCTAAATCTTAGATTGATCTAAGATTTAGAATCATATTCAAAATATGAATGGAAAGAGAACATAATAGAAAAATATGGGACAAAAAATAAATCCACTTGGTTTCAGACTTGGTACAACCCAAAGTCATCGTTCCTTTTGGTTCGCACAACCAAAAAATTATTCCGTGGGTTTACAGGAAGATGAAAAATATGGAATTGTATCAAGAACTATGTACAAAAAAATAGTAGAATATCCTCGGGTTTCGAAGGAATCGCACGTATAGGAATTCAAAAAAGAATCAATTTGATCTAGGTCATAATCCATATTAGATTCCTAAATTTATTAATAGAGTGCCGAACACGAGGAATAGAAGAATTACAGATAAATGTACAAAAGGAACTTCATTCTTTGAACCAGAGACTCAACATTGCTATCATAAGAGTTGAAAAACCTTATGGGCAACCAAATATTCTTGCAGTATATAGCTTTACAATTAAAAAATAGAGTTTGTTTCGAAAGGCAATGAAAAAAGCTATTGAATTAACTGAACAAACAGATACAAAAGGAATTCAAGTACAAATCGCAGGGCGTATCGATGGAAAAGAAATTGCATGTGTCGAATGGATCGGAGAAGGTAGGGTTCCCCTACAAATAATTCGCGCTAAAATTGATCATTGTTCCTATACAATTCGAACTATTTATGGAGTATTAGGCATAAAAATTTGGATATTTGTAAACAAGAAATAATAGAGCTTCATTTGTCTTGCCATTCTGTCTAGTGATAGAACAAAAAATTACAAACTGTTTCATTCTTTTTCTGTTAAATCAAACAAAAATGAACAATTCTAATTCTATAAGGTTGAATAAAAATTCAATTGACCATTTAGTATAATCGCTATGCTTAGTGTATGACTCGTTAGTTTTTTCTTTAGAGTTTAGGGTTGAGATTAAAAAAAATAGACTAAACCTACTATGAACTTAGTAACATATAAATTAATAACCAACTTATTATTTCGTATTGTCGAGATCCAAAAACAGTCATTATATGGGTGGATCGATCATATAGTTGTAGCAACTGAAATTTTTTCCATAAAAAAAAAATTTGATTATGGGTTGTGAAGCAAAAATAAAGGGATGTGGATAAATGAAAGGATGATAGAAAGAGAGAACAAAAATATCAATGATATATGAGACCAATATGTATGGTCTATGAATTACCTCATAAAAGGCAGTGTGATAAAGCATTAATACTGATATAATCAATACTGATATAAATATATAAATAAAATATAAATTAATAAAATATAAATATAAATATAAAAAAATAAAAAATAATAAATAATAAAGAGCCTCGGGTTAATAAAAACTAAGGAGATTGACTCGGGAACAAATTTTGTCGGAAGCTCCATTGCAGAGTTTAGGCCTAACCATTAATGGAGAAGCTATGGGAACGACGAAACCTATGACTGCATAGGATTCTATTGAAAACGAATCCTAATAATTCATTGGGTGGGATGGCAAACGAACCAAGAAAAAATTGATTTATCTTAAGAGGTGTCATGAATTGACACCTATGAATGAAAGGGTCAATATTCGCCCGCGAAACCTTTATTTATTGGATTGCAATTTTTTGGCGCGATTCGTTCGATAGAGTAAAAATAAGGATTCATTATATTCTACATTATATTCTATAAAAGAAGCATTTTTTATATTTTCTATACCTAATCTATATCTAATAATATACACGTCTAGCTGTATATTTTGTATATACATCTTCCTATGTAACAAATTAAATATCAATAAATGCTATTCATTACTTCTAATTACTTTTACTTCTAATTACTTATATATCTATTATATTTATTTATATCTATTATTTATATTTATTATTTAATATTTTATTATTTTATTTATTATATTATTTATATTTAATAATATATATATATTATAATTATACATGTTATAATTATACATGTGTATGTAATATTATTGAACCGTTTCATTCGCGAGGAGCTAGATGAGAAGAAACTCTCATGTCCGGTTCTGCAATAGAGATGGAATTAAGAAACAACCATCAACTATAATCCCAAAAGAACCAGATTTTGTAAACAACATAGAGGAAGAATGAAGGAAATATCTTGTCGAGGCAAACAGCTAGATAGATAGAAGTGGATCACAGCTAGATAGATAGATAGAAGCGGGCGGAGAGCAATGACACGATATGTACATCATGGAGAAAAAATATGGCTACGTATATTTTTTGACAAACTTGTTACAGTAAGACCTACGGAATCACGTATGGGTTTCAAAAAGGGATCCCCCGAATATTGGGTATCTGTTGTTAAATTGGGTCGAAAACTCTATGAAATGGGCGGAGTATCAGAAACTGTAGCCAAAGTAGCTATTTCATTTCAATAGCTGCGTGTAAAATGCCTATACGAACTCAATTTGTTATTTCACGATAGGGATGTAAAACTAAACAAAAGGGATATTGAGGATGAAAAAACAATCGGGTTTTTTTTTTCTGGACGGACAATATTTCTTTTTTTTCCTTCATCCTTTGCATTGAAATAACAGGTTCAAATAAAAATATATAAATAAAAATAATGGAACCTAAGGGATGAATGGACACTATACCTCTACGAAGAAGAGAGCAACAGTGGGAGGGGGGCGACGCAGCCTAAGGGTCTCCAGCAAGGGGGGCTGGGGGGGTCTCCAACAAGGTGGGGGCCATGGGGAGATCGGGCCGAGGGGGGCACGACGACCCAGGCGGATCGAGCAAGCGGGGGGTCTTGGGGGGTAGCCAACAGCAGCCCAAGGAGGATTGAGGGGGGGGGTCGGAAGGGAGATCGGGTGCGGAGGGGGGCACGATAGCCTGGGAAGATCGAGCCAGGGGGGCCGAGAGGGGATCGGGCGCGGGGGGCCAACGGTGGCCCGGAGGGGGATCAAGCAAGTGGGGGCCAAGGGGAAGACCTAGTGAGGGGGGGCAATGGCAGCCCAGGAGATCGAGCAAGCTAGAGGGAGGCTGGGGGGAATCGAGCAAGGGGGGTTGTGGGGGAGGATTGGGTGTGGGGGGGCAACGGCAAGCCGGAGGGGGGGAGATCGAGAATGGGAGGGGGGGCGAAAGTGCGAGGTAAAGGGGAGTGCATAGATCGAGGCAAAATTGCCTTAGCACGGGCATGGCTGGGCGCGCATGCATCGCTAATTCAACGACACGCGATGCGCTTCACTAAACTAATGACATGCATGGCCGCGCCCTTGCTGGCGATGCCACATGCGTTGCTGAGCATGGTTACCAGCATCACGCCCTGCTGTGTGCCTCGCTAAATAGTGATGCACGCGTGTTGCTTAACCAGCGAGGCATGCAGCCGCGCGACTCACTGGCGAAGCTGTGCACATCGCTGAGTGAGGCGCGGGCCACATGCCTCATTAGTTCAGCGACACATGTGCATCGCTAACGGCGATACTCAGCACATTGCTAATCATTGCTACTTTATCGCTGATTTTTTCGGTGAGGCTATGCATCGTTGTTTCATCGACTATTTAGCGATGCTTATTTTTGGCGTGGCTAAATGGTCTCGCTAAAATAGAAAATTCTTGTAGTGAAAGATTCTAAGTCTTTTTTTATCACTTTCTTCCATACAATTTTTAGTTTACCTCTATTTTTTTTTATAGTCACTTCTTCATATAGATACATTTTAGTTCTTCATTCCATATGTCCAAACATCTAAGTCATCATTTCCTTAATTTTATCATCGATTGAAGCAACCTCTATCTTTTACGAATAGTTTTATTTTTTATTTTATCTTTTCTTGTATTACCGCACACTCATCTTAACATTCTCATTCTTGTCATATTCATCTTATGTACGCATATTTTTTTAATTATCCAATACTTCATGTCATAAAGCATACATGGTCTTATAATTATCCTATAAAACTTGCTTTTCAACTTAGCAGATACTCTATGTTCATATAATATTTAGTTGCACTTCTTCATTTTATTCAACCTACTTTAATCCTATGGATAACATTATTTTTAGTCTCTCTTTTCTTATGAATAATCAATCCTAATTTTTACTTATAGTAACTTCATGGTCCCCAATTTTTACACCACATTTATCTTAATTTCTAATTATACTAAAATTATATTTCATTTATTTTGTTTTTATCTTACTTAACCTAAAACCTTTAAATTTTAATGCAATTTTTTATAGTTCTAACTTACGATAAGCTCCACCTTTAGTTTTATCTACTAGTACTATATCATATATAAATACCATGCACCATGCGATATTATCCTGAATATATCTAGTAAACTTATTTATAATTAAAGCAAAAGGATAAGGATTAAGAACAAATCCCTAATGTAAACTTATTGTAATAGAAAATTTATTAGTATTACCATCAAAAGCTTTTACGCTGGTAACTACTCATTATACATATTTTTTATTATGATTTATATACCTAAAGGGTACTCCTTTCTTTTCTAATACCTACCATAAAATTTTTCTAAGAATACTATGCTTTCTCTAAATCAATAAAAAATGTATAAAGATCATATTTATTTTCTCTGTATTTCTTCAATAACCTTCTAAAAAATAATAACTTTTATAATCGATCCTTTTGATATAAAATCAAATTAATTCACTAATATTTTGTAATACATCTCAACTTATATTCAATGATTCTCGTCAAAGTTTCATAATATGAAATATGATAATTAGAGTAATTTTAAATATCTTCTTTATTCTTATAAATTAGTATTATAATGCTCTTTCTCTATTCATTAAGCATCTTTTTAGTTTTTAAAATTTTATTAAATAAATTTGTTATTCAATTTATTCTGGATTACCTAAAGATTTCTAAACTTTTATAGAAATCTTTTCAGGTCATATAGTTTTTTCTACTTTCATCTTTTTTTATAGCTTCCTAAAAATATTATAAATATTTTTTTAGATTTTTATAAAAATATAATATGATTTTTTATTTTTTAGATAACATGTTTTATTGGTTTTAGTGTTGTACATGTATAACTAATTGACTTCCTAGTTTTGCTAGCACAAGTCTAAGCTCTTGGGTCTAGGGTCCAATCTTCTTCACACCCTTGTGACATATGCACTCTCCATGGTGGTTGCATATGTATGAAACTTCAATTGAAATATGAAACTTTCTGACCCACAGAAACAAAGGTAAACATAAATATCTTTAAGTATGATATGCACACTTAGCTTCACCATATATTTTTTTTATTATAATTTTAAATATTTTAAATATTATCTAAAATGAAATTGAGCATGAACAAGCCATGCTACGCATGCTAGCATAACATCATTGGAGAAGGACTAGAGCAATTACCAACATACATCAATTTCATATCTCCGAGTAAAAGGTATTCCTTGGTGGTTTAAATAAAGATGGTAAAAAAAACAGCAAGAGAAAAAAAATCATATCAAAGTGTGCTTTTTCTCTGAGTGTGCTTTAAGATTGATGCTCTTGGTTTCTATCATCGCCGATCTTGTTGATCAGACCTCGGTTGACGATGTTGGACGTCAACCTCGCCCCTTCGTTCGGTGGTGATCATCGTCAGGCTTCTGGTGAGCCATCACGATGATTGGGTGGTAGTCAGTTTACCTAGTCTACTCCAACACCCTCTCGGCTGAGATCTCCGAACTAGAATTGTAGTTTTCAGACATCTTCCAGCTCCCCACTGAGGCAAACGACCTTGAGACTGAGGAATGGTCTGAATCTGGCTTGATTGTGCAAAGCCTTTCTCGGTGGGTACCCCCGGAAGCCATTGTCCGGGAGTTCCATCGGGCTGGACCCGCCGATCGTATTGCCACCATCAGTCTTCCCACTGCACGGCTCTAGTCAAGTTCAAAGTCCCGGCAGCCAGAGATGCAGCGTTGAATCAGCCGTGGGTTATCAATGGATAGTCGCTCGTTGTTGTGGCGTGGCATCTAGACTTTGTCCTTGCGGACGACGCTCTAAGGACTGCTCTGTTGTGGATACGCTTGCCAAACCTTCCGCTAGAGTATTGATCCGATGAGACCCTTCGATCCATACTCTCAGTGGCCGATCATTTTGTTGTTGTGGACTCCTTCACGAAGGAGAGGCACCAGGGTGGCTTCACCCGTGCTTGTGTGAGAGTGGATTTGAGCCAACCACTCCATCCCGAAGCGAGATTCAGAGCTAATGGGTCCCCATTCTGGCAGCAGTTTGCATATGAACATGTCGAAGGCATCTGCCCCCATTGTGGATTCCTCCATTTGTCTGGCCCATGCTCTTCCTTACTGGCATCGGCTTCTTCTTTGGCTAGACCTTGATTCGGCCCCTGGATGGCGGTGCTCTGACATCGCAAACCACCCCCTGCTTCGATTCCTGGTCTTCGTTCAACACCTATGGCTTCGTCAGGTAATGCCAAGCAGGTTTCTCAGGAAGGGAACGATGGGTGGCTGAAACCTAGGAAGACCTCTCTTAGGCGAGCTGTTCCTTCGCCTTCTGTCTCACATGCTGGGGTCTTTGTCTCGGGATTTCTAGGGAATCAAGGACCATGTCGGGAAGTCAATATCATGCTAGTTCCTATTGCTATTGTAGCTGCTAATGTTGATGCTCCTCCGAGCTCATTCCCTGCACCTGGTGGTTCTATGTCGTCTGTGTCTGCTCCTAAAACTCAAAAGATAGTTAAGGGACCAAGGAAGATCCATCTCCTGACTAATCTGAGTGGCTAGGAACCATGCCAGGACTCAGTCTTCAAGTTCACCGCACTAGCCCTATAGCTCTGTCAGAGTCCCCCTCGGTCACCTCTGTAGGGATATGAGGATGCTGTGAAGTCCAGAGAAGTCTCTCATGGTCAGAGGGATTTGTCTCCAGACCCTCTTACATTGCCTCGGTGGAAGCCCACAACTTTGAAACAGGACTGAAGATTGCTTCGGAAGGGAAATTGGTTATTAATCCCTTCGGCCTTCTTGGATTGGACCGCTGGGCCGGTCAGCCCAAGATCGAGGAGGATGCCAATCCCGCTTCACCTAAATGGGCCCGGGCTGTTGAGCATGCTGCCCTTAAGGTGATTTCCAAGGCTGTCAAAGGTAATGTTAGAGTGCCTACTTCAGCGCAAGTCCATTTAGTGACTACTGTTACTCCTGCAACTGGTCTCCCCCCCATGGGCGTTGCAGGTAAGGGTGGTGCGGGTACCCAGGGTATTCTTAGTCAGGGGGAGATCCTATATGGAGATTTCTTGGGAGTTATCTACTCGCCCCCCTGGACAGATGTGATTATGAGGCTGCCTTCTCTTCTCTAAAAGAGGCTATATTGGCTTCCTCTCCCGACTACCGGGCCTCTGGGCTTCCTACTCTGGATCATCGAGGTGCTGATTCTATGGAGTTTACTTAGTAGACGGCTCCCTTGATCAGGGTTCTATGGTTGCGTGTCCTTCTCCTGATCAGGGTACTATGGTAGCATCTCCTTCTTTAGGAAGTCCCTCTAATATGGATATGGCTGGGGCCCAAGGCATACCCCAACCTGATTAAATGAAGATTCTCATCTGGAATGTTCGAGGAGCACTGAAACCTTCATTTTGCTCCTTATTTGGTCAGCTATTGCAGCTTCATCATTTTGATATTTGTGTTTTATTGGAAACTCGTATGTCGGGACCCAGCCTTCAGCGCTTCCAGTGGTGAGTCTCCGTTCTTGGAGTTCCTATGCAGTGGACTCCAATAGTCTATCTAGGGGCATTCTAGCTCTATGGCGGGACCCCTCTATCCGTGTTGATGCTTTTCATTGCTGCCACTAGCAGGTGGCCTTGGTTGTAATGGAGGGGACTGCTCCGTCCTGGCTGCTTTTGGGTGTCTATGCTAGCACGGACTATCGGAAGTGGCGCTATCTATGGCATGAGATTCTTACTTTCTTAGCCCAGGGCCTCCCCACCCTCATTGCTGACGACTTCAATTATATTGTGGGTGCTACGGAGAAGCGTGGGAATTGTCAGTTTGTGGATACTCCGAACTCTGGTGAGTTTCGCTCCTTCATTTCCTCTACTGGGCTTTTTGACTTGGGCTTTTCAGGCCCCAGTTTACTTGGTCTAATAACCATCAGGGCTCAGCTCGGGTGTGGGAACGTCTGGATCGGGCTATGGCCTCTGCTGGATGGTTGCAGTCTTTTTCTCATGCTTCTACCACTCATCTCCCTCGGATTGTGTCAGACCATTGCCCCCTGCTCATCTCCATGGAGCCATCCTCTCTGTGTCGAGGACCTTTTTGGGTTGAGTAGTTTTGGATGTATTATTCTTTGACTCAATATCTGATTCATCAGGTTTAGCTTCGGTCAGTCAGAAGGAGCTCTACCTACTGCCTATCTCACCGCCTTGAACTTACGAAGTGTAGACTCTTGAGGTGGCACAGTAGAGAGGTGGGGGATATTCTGCAGCAAGTGCA
Source organism: Calamus simplicifolius (assembly GCA_900491605.1). Classification (NCBI taxonomy): domain Eukaryota; kingdom Viridiplantae; phylum Streptophyta; class Magnoliopsida; order Arecales; family Arecaceae; genus Calamus; species Calamus simplicifolius. The sequence goes on along the minus strand of UESW01004131.1, from coordinate 169,417 downwards.
GTCTGTGGAAGCTGTTATTGCATCTCTTCAGACAAAGGAGGATCAGGATGGCTACCTTTCTGAGATAGATCTTTGATCCCTCAGGCAAAGCTTAGCATTGCACCACTCCTTGCTCAATCAGCAGGAGACCTTTTGGCGTTAGCGGTCCTAGATTCAGTGGCTTTAGAAGGGAGACCGTAATACTAGATTCTTTCATTAGGCCACTTTGGCACAGTGTGCTGCCAATCGGATCCGACGTGATTGTGATGAGGAGGGGCATATCCTAGATGATGATGAGGCCATTCAGGAGTAGGTCATCCACTTCTTCCAATCCCACTGGTCAAAGCAATCAGCCAGTTGCTTCCCCCTTATCTCTATTTTTCAGGCTGCTAGGGTTTCAGATATTGATAATTGTATGGTTATGCAGATGGTCTTGGCGGAGGAGATTCGTTCTGCTATTTGGGCTCTGGGGCTTGATAAGGCCCCAGGCCCGAATGGCTTTTCATCTTTCTTCTTCTGTCACTACTGGAATATTATGAGGCAGGATGTTATTATAGCTATCCAGTCTGTATTCTCCTCCAAATCTATCCCTTGAGACTGGCAATGGGTGTTTGTTTTCCTTGTCCCAAAACGATCGACTGCTTTTTTTCCCAGCATTATCGGCTATCAGCTTGTGCACCATCCTATACAAAGTTTGTGCTTGCCTATTGGTCACTCGGATGTAGGGTGTGATTCCTCACCTAATATCTTCAAAGCAGAGGGCTTTCATCCATGGTCGCAGTATCACTAATATTGCCCTCATTGCCTAGGAGTTTATGCATGTTCTCCAGCGTGCGACTGGTAGACATAGTCTCATGGCCGTCAAGCTAATATGGAGAGAGCTTATGATGGGATCAGTTGGATATTTCTTTGGCAGACGCTTTGGAAGTTCAGATTTGCTAATCTCTTCATCGATTGGGTTATGGCATGTGTCCAGTGGCCTACTTTTTCTATTCTTATTAATGGCAATCTGACTGGATTCTTTCCCTCAACCATGGGTCTTCGCTAGGGATGCCCCCTCTCTCCCTTCCTATTCATTCTTTGTGCTGATGATATGTCTCATGCTTTTGCTTAGGTAGTTGGGGTGTCTCAGTTGCAGCCTTATTTGCTAGGGCCCCATGGCCCCCCTCTCTCTCACCTTCTCTTTGCAGACGACTGTATCCTGCTTAGCCCTACTTCTGTACAGAATGCGGATGTCTGCTGCTATCCTTCTATCTTATTGCCATGCTTCCAGTCAGCATGTCAACTTGCAGAAATTTGTTCTGTGCTTCAGTCCTTCAACCTCTCCCCGTCGCCGTGCTGCCATCTCCCAGTTGCTAGGAATCTCAACTTACTCTGACCACCTATCCTACTTCGAGATCCCCATTACAGGGCTTCATCCTCATCAGCATGACTTCGGAGACCTAGATCGATGGATTTCTGATCAATTGGATCGATGGCAGGTCTCTGGCCTCTCTATGATGGGGCATCTTACGTTGCTTCAGTCTATCCTTACATCTCGTCCCCTTTACTTGTTGTCCAACGCCTGATTCCGACTATCTGCCTTCACGGATAGAGCGATGCTTCCGCAACTTTCTCTAGGCATCGATGCAGGGGGGCCATGGTCTTCATCTTCTTTCCTAGGATCTTGTTTCTTGCCTACTCGAGAGGGCAGACTGGGGATCCAGTCCTTGGCAGTTCACATAGAGGCTCTGCTTGCTAGGCATGCCTCTAGATTCCTATTGGACCCACATTGTTTCTGGAGCTCTATCATGTGAGCAGATATGGCGGCTGGACTCCCGATTTAGCCATCCGTATTTTCCATGGTTGTTCCTTCTTCTGGAGAGCGATCTGCCAGTATGCCCCTACTATTATGACTGATATCTATTGGATGATTGGGGATGGGAGTTTTGTTGATGTTACTCAAGATATCTGGATAGCTGATCTTCCTCTATCCTGTTGGCCGACCTTCTCTAGCTCTGATGTTGGTCCCTCTATATTAGTTACTGCTTTGATATACCAGGATAGTCCTGCCTGGCATGCCCCTACGGTGTCACGGTTATTTGGGGCCAAGTTAGCGCATAGGATCCTCGCCATCCCTCTTGCTTCCTCTGCCGTTTTTATCAGACTATGGTGTCTATCCTGCCTCCCATGTGCCCCTACTAGAGACCTTGTTGACCACTTTCGGCCTCAAACTTTGGGTCTGGATGATGTGGCTTGGATTTGGCATCTGCCCATCCATCCAAGATTCAGCTCTTTTTATGAAAGCTTGTGTGGGACCGCCTTCCTACTTGTACTCTCTGGCTGGCCATGGCCTCCCCATTTTGCCTTTTTGTCTGATATGTGGGCTACAGGATGAGACAGTCGAGCATGCCATACTCACATGTTCTTGTGCATCTTGGATTGGCAGCAGCTACATTATACCCTGTGGATGCGGAGGAGGGATCCACCCAGCTTTCATTTTTGCATGCCATCCGACTGTCTGCCTAGCGCGGTCCTCGCTCTCAAGGTGTCCTTTTTGCATATCTAGCTTATCACATTTGGCTGACCCGAACCAGTTTGTCTTTGCTGAGGAGACGGTCTCGCCTTAGGTGATCACCTGCACAGCTGCCTCCCTCACTATGGAGTACTTTCGCTCTGATTCTAATATTCACTCTAATAGACCCTACCACTATGACTCCCCTACTATTTCAGCATGCACCACTCTACGGTCCTTATCTCTTGGGAGCCCCCACCCTCGGGTTATGCCAAAGTAAACTTTGATGGTACTGTATCGGATCGACTTGCTGGATCCGGGTTTGTTATTAGGGGGCCAGAGGGAGTGTTGCTCATGGCAGATGGACATGGCTCTTCGACACTTTGGTCCCTATGACTGAGCTTTTGGCTACTTGGGCTGGCATCACCTATACTGTCAATCATTTAGGCTCTTGCCGATTAGTTATAGAGGGAGATTCTCCCATGATTGTCCGTTGGATTAGATGGGATGTGGACCTTTTCTCCCCTCACAATCCTCTGATCTGTGATATTTGGGCTTCTCTCAGTCTAACTATGCACCAATGGTTCGTCATGTCTACCAAAAAGCTAACGCTGCGGCCGATTGAGTTACCTCGGCTACGCCCGCCATTCTGGTCAGTGGGGATGGCATTTTGATGACCCCTACCCTATTATTTTGCAGGAAATTATGTACTCTAACCTATGAGGCTTGACTCGTGCTAGCGTGGTGTGATCGTCCGCTTGTACAAAATAAATAAATAAAGCTTTACAAAAACTAACATTATTAAAATTTTTAAGTAAATCTACTCTCTTAATATCTTATATTGAGTTACCATTTCAATGAATCTTAAATCATCTAACATGAAGATTAAATGAGGAAGTTACAAATAATTTAACAAATATATCAGCTTTAATGAACTTGTAGAAATTAAGAAAATATCATTCCACAATCCATAATTTAACATTTTTTCAGCATTTTATTGAAATTTTATTGTTTTCCTCTTTCAAAAGCTCATATTATGAGTTAAAAGTCTTGTAAGAGTTAGGAATCTATTTTGAGATATTTATTTGATATTTAACACTCTAATTATCTTTAGAAAATTAAAGTTTTAAAATAGAAGAAATTTACTGTGTTTAGAAACTTAGTATCCTATGAGAAATAAAAAATTTATTGGCTTTGGAAGAACTATATATCTATAAATAAATCTAGAAGTAATATTTTTAAAGTAATACTATAAAGTAATACTAATTGTTTTAAAAGTAATACTTCAAGATATTAAAGATTGAAGGTTGAAAGTTAATGGAACCTACTCCTATGACTAACACATTCGACCTCATTATAGCATCAAAATTAAACGATTAATAGTATGTCTATGAGCTTATGCATTTTTATTTAAAAAATGGTAAGTATCTCTACATCTAGTATTTTATTATATATACATATTTTATTACAAATCCATATTATTCAATTTCATTCATTTATTTAGAAAAATAGCATGAATATTTGAAATAAAAAAATGACAATTACTTGCTTATATTTGAAGTATATTTGACATTGAGAATTTATATAAACATATCCTTGCATAAATGCAATATTATTTTAAATATGTGGATCAAGCATGGTACATTTTTTTTTAAGCATAACATGTTTTATTGGGACATAATATTGAATTTTGATGCATTAAAACCACATTGATTTTAATAGGCATAAGTATACTGCCATATGCTTAAAAATTCACAGATTTTGAATTTCTTATATAACTGGGATATTAGTTGAAAATAAATATTATGCTTACTCTTTGATCTACTATAATTTGGTCCTAATTATCAGGGCTGATTGTTGGCCATATGTGGTTCAAAGCTAGTTTCTTTTCAGGCCAACCACTCGAGGCTAATTGCTAGCATATGCTGGTCAATGAAATGCTTTGTTTTTCGAAACTAATCTTTTTGGGACCTAATCAATCGATGTTGATCAATCGTATATGTTTGTCAGTATGTTTAACTCATGTGGATCATAGCTAGTTTCATTATTATCGCGAGTTTCATTTTGAGCCTAGCTAATTAAGATGAACCATTGGTATATATTCATTCATCAATATGTTTTGTATTCAAAAAGTCAAGTCTTTTTCAAGTCTTCTCAAAGGACTAATCATGGGCATGGTCACCAAATATTAGGAGAAAGTGGATTGCAAATAAAACAAAGGAAAATATTTTCTAAATTAATGCATTTTATGTTTAAATTATTATTGCTTATTTTTAATTTGTTTAAAAGGCTCAAAGTGACATTTTTATTTTTTTGCCTCATATTTGTCATCCTTTTGCCCCTTATTTGTCTTCCTTCTGAGATACAAGTTTTAGCCTCATCTATGTGGATTTACTTCATATTGTTTTGAGATAGAATTCTGTTTTAACAATCCCATAAGGTAATGAACCCTTATGGGGTTATCAGGACAGAACATCTTCTCATTTTGAAGAGAAATCCTTCTTTTCCTATGAAAAATGTTTCAAACTCTTCTGTAGCGTTATGATGATTCAGGATTTAGTCTGACCAACTTGGATTAAGCTTTTAGCGAGTGATGTGATGCTTCGATCACTTACTCATGTTCATATTCATTATGCTCTTGATGTAGGGGATTTGGACATAGAGAACTTCAAGTCAAGGTTTTAGGGCCTGTAGGATCAACAACACCAAGATATAGATTGGCGTATGATAATGATTATCATGTTGCATTATCTTTTTTTTTTTTTTTTAAGCAGCATGTGATGCCTTCTTGAGATGTTATAATGGTCCATTACCATTTCAGGAATGTACAGTCTAGGGTATGGGTACCAAAGGGCATGCTTGAGCACACTTTTGGGCATTTTCTTGGGTGTGGATCTTTTATTTGATCAATGGATAACCTCAAACAAAGCGTGGGACATAAAATTAAGATAGTGTTTGAAATAAAGAATAAGAGGGAATATTTTTTGAAGAATATCCCCTCTTATTCTCAAAAGTCATAACTATAAGGCTGTGTTTGATATGAAAAATAAGAGGGATATCCCCTGTATATCCTCCCTTATTCCCAAATGCTATAGCTAGAGTGGATAGGTCTGAAAAAGTTTAATCAGAGGGGATAACCCATATTTAACCATGGGTTATTCCCTAAACTTATTCCCTAGGAAACCCAGGAATAACTAAAGTTATCCCTTTATGGCAGACTTGTAATTTTAATAACTAAAGCTATCCCCTGGAAAAATGCTTATCCTGTACACTTATCCAGGGATAGCTTTTGGGGATCAAACACTACCTAAAGGATAGCTGGGAATAAAGTTAATCAGAGGGATAACCCATGGTTAACCATGGGTTATCCCCTCAATTTTTTCCTTAGAAAATGCAGAAATAGCTGGTTATCCCTCCAAATAAGAGTAAAAAAAGTTATCCTATGTATTTACCTTTTTGCATTTGATATAATCAATGGGATAGCCAAGAGATATCCCTAAGAATAGCCAGGGGATAAACTCTATCTCGTGCACTTATCCATGGATAATATTTTTTCTATCAAACACTACCTAAGAGACTTCAAATAAGTTAGTGTTTGATAGAAAAAATATTATCCATGGATAAGTGTACGGGATAGGGTTTGTTCCTTGGCTATCTCTAGGGATATCCCTTGGCTATCCCATTGATCATATCAAATGCAAAAAAGTAAATCTATAGGATAACTTTTTTTTACTCTTATTTGGAGGGATAACCAGCTATTCCTGCATTTTCTAAGGAATAAATTGAGGGGATATCCCATGGTTAACCATGGATTATCCCTTTGGTTAACTTTATTCCGAGCTATCCCTTATAGTCATGGCTTTTGAAAATAAGAGGAGATATTCAGGGAATATCCCCTTTTATTCCTCATTTCAAACACTACCTAAAAGTAGGCATTGGAAGGTGCCCCTTGCGTGTGAACATCTACAAGATGCATGATGTGCGTGTGTTTGACTTGGTGGGCGGCATTTGGGGAATTGACCTGGTGTTTCATCTTTGTAGGATATCTACTAGAGGTTTGGCTGGTTAGGAATTTTCATGAGAATTCCAAGGAAGGAAACCCATCTAAATCTTGGCCAAGAAATGATTTGAACATGCATTGGAGTAAGGATGCGCATTTCGAATTTTTGACACTCTAATGGGTGATTCTTTTGGGAAGTTCTATTGATGTGGGTCTGTGTCAGTGATCTTCGACCTTATCTATACTCCATTTAAAGGTGTTAATAGGCTGAGGTGTTGCTTGGATGAGATTTAAATCAAAATAAATGGATTCTAGGAAGATTGGTCTTATAGGAAAGGTTTCATGCACCATGTGGTGCTCTCTTGGATGTTTTGAGCAGTTCCCAGTTGGCTTGGGGTGTGGGGAACGAGGAGGAATTTTGGCTTATGTAAGGAACGTAGCATAGCGCCAGGACATGCGTATAGTTGGAGCTCTTATTGAAGGCTAGACCTTGGCTCAAACCAATTTGATCTAAGTTCAATCTAAATGAAACACAATTTAGCATGAACTACAATTGAGTCAGATTCAAGAGGAATGAGTTGAATGGTTGAATTATGCCATTGAGCTTGACCTAATCAAAAGATGATTGAACCTATTTAATGAAAGATCAAGAATGAACTATGGGACTAAACTAAAGTATTAGATTAAGTTTAGCTTGTTGCAATTGAAATTTTCATTAAAATTAAAAAAAAATTATAAAACCGCTATTAGACCAATGAAAGAGAATGTTGGGCAATAGTGAAACAATATTTGAATAAATTAAGTGTAACAGAAATGTGTATATTAAGATGGATATATAATAAAACTTTAAAAAATAGAATTAGAAATAAACATATAAGAGAAATGATAGGAGTTGTCCCAATTGAAGATAAAATGAAAGAAAATCGATTATGATGGATTAAATATACAAAAATTTTAGATGCTCAATTAGAAAGAATAATTTTTTAATAATCCATGATAAAATAAAGATAAGATAGATCTAAACTAATATTAATTGATAAAAATAATTAAAATATATAATTATTTATAATTTAAATATCGATTTAATTTTGAATAGAATAAATAAAGAAAGCATATTCATACCGCCAATTTATGTAGTTGAAAAAAAAAAATTGAATGAATTGAATTGAACTAATAGGTTGGGTAAAAAAATACATATATAAAATTTAAATTTGGTTTAGTACATATTTAAATTCGATCCGATCTGCTTTTTTTTTTTTGCGGACCTAGCTAAAATTATCGTCAGCGACATGCATTATTTTTTGTTGAGGGAAACAGATGGGACGTTAATTTCGCTGCGTTGCTACGTTCCTTTCCGCCACCGATCACCGACTGCGTACGTCAATCAAAGTCAGGCTGACATGACGTCTTTTCTACCGGCCATCTATCTGCAACCGTTAAGTTACGGGACCCGTCTCGTTGGTGAACCGTCTCTTTCTTTCTCTCTCTTCTTTCTTTTTTTTTTTTTTTTTTTTTTTTATAGACGAATGTTCGCACTGTTCCCATGCAAGTCGGTCTGATAGATCATAATATAATATTTATTCAAATATAAAGGGATAAAATTTGTCTTAACTTCAAATTCAAAATTTAATACGATAAACTATACAGGTCGTCTTTCAATTGATCATAGAATTAGCTTTATAGTAATACGATGAATTAAGCTTTATAAACTTCCTAAGGATTGATCAAATATCGTAAAATAGCATATTGATGAAAATTTGAGTGCAATTTTTCTTTCAAAATCATATGATGATAGTCATAGAATCTCCTCAATGAGAAGGATATGAGCATAAAGAATATGAGTAACATAGGAAATGCTTAAGCTATATAAAGTTCAGCCATAGAAATCAAAACTACTCGCCGCTCGATTCTGATGATAACATTTTCATCGAAGTTGATTTTGATAAACTCTGAGACGGCGTTTGATAACAGATAATTTAAAAGGGGCCCATTAAATAATGTATTTGGTACTTATTTTGAATGGTAATAGTAATCCGAATTACAGATTACCATAAGAGTAGTTATCCACATAATCTCAAATTATTTTTTTTTGACAAGATTACCCTTTCTTTCTTTGATCGCTCTCTACTCGCATCCTATTGTACGATTTCATTGGAACCTCCCGAGCCACACCCTCTTCCGCGCGGAAGAGCCTTGCAGCTTCACGATCGTTTCTGCATGCTAAACATTTTTAGATCGATGGCCCCAACATTATCATCATCCGCTTTAAATATTATTTATAAATAATTTTTTAATATATTATTTATAATATAATTTTTTAAAATCAAATATTTAATAATATATGATTTTTTAATAAAGTTAATTTAAGAGTATTTTAGAATTTTTGATGTTATATGATTGATATTTATCGTATCAAACATGGTATATTAAATATAATGATCAATATTACTTGTTGGTGCTAAAATCCGTCCTCCAACTCGGACGTGATCAAGCTTCAGTGTGGGCTCCCTCATGGACGGACCTGCAAAACAGTCCTCACGCGAGAGGCGTTAGGGGTGGCCCTCTGCGGAAGATCCTTCGACGTCGTTAGGGGTAGCCCTCTGCGGAAGATCCTTCGGCGCTCAAGTCAGCGGAGATCAACAATGAACAAATATGGGGAGAGGGCGTTAATAGTGGAGAGGGGTGAGCAAGCGTGCGTTGTCTTAAGTGTGCAGAATGGCGTACCTGAGGGGACTGGGGCTGTGATATTTATAGGCGATCACCTGATTCGTTGGAGAGGGTCTGAAAGTTGTTGGGATTCGAAACTGATTCGAATTAAGCTGTTACAGGGCCGGTAGGATCCGTATCCGGTTGGTTAGATGATTAACGGCCAGGAAGAGTAGATGATGCTTCAAGATTCATGGACTACATAGGCTCTAGGCATCATTTTCTATTTGAAATCTTGTTAGTTTATGTGTGTTTCCGCAGAGGTGCTTGGATACCTTGGTCAGGCCTAAGTATAGAAGAGGGCTGAATCTGCCGAAGTATGGTGAGACTCAATTTACCGAGGCATGGGATAGCTCGGTCTGTAGGGGTATGATTATAGCTTGATCAGCCAAGGTATAATGATCGCTCGGCCAACTGACAATAGCTCGATCAGTCGAGGTATGATAATAGATCGACCAACTGATAATAGCTTGATCAGCCGATGTATAATGATAGCTCGGCTAACTGATAATAGCTCGGTCAGCCGAGGTATGGTAATGCTCGGCCAACTGTTACACGAAAGCTGTTTGGAGGGGGCAGCCTACTCATTGCTGCCTTTCGGATGTGATGACTATGCGACGAGGTGCACGGGCTAGCTCTGATCCGACGTCTTAGATTGTATGTAATGCAATGATATTTTTACCTCTCGTCATTACTAATAATTTATCAAATAATAATTTATTTTATAAATAATTTATATTATCATTTAAAATTATCTGATCATGCAACCAATGCAACCTGAAGGGATGGACCGTCTCTTTACCGCTCCGTGGGCGTTGCTCGCTTGTACCAGGGACGATGCAACATCCCAATGTTGGGCCTTTTGAGCTTCCCGTGATGCCACGTCCGTGTTGGGCATTGCTCCGGGAATAGATGTAACATAGGGAAGCAGTCCGCCTTCCTTTTTAACGTTACCGGTTGTTGGCATGTTCACGTGGCTAACCTTTTTGGATGTTAATTAAAAAAAGGTATCAAGGGGGTAACTTTTACACCGTTTACCACTTCCGTTAAATTGTGACATTACTGATTTTTAAAACAGACGACCAACCACTAATATTTACTCTTCATATAATTCACATTTCACGGCATACAAATTCACCCATCCTTAAAAAAAACTCCGTTTACAAATTATAGTATTTAACATGCTCGAGCACATTAGAATAAAGAGGTCATTAGATAAGGATGCACTAAAAAGAGTTTGGTTCTAATTAGGCATCATGATGGATTGATCCAATCTAATTTAATCAATTCGATTTTATTATATAATTAAAAAGTAACAATCGAATAAAAAGACTAAGAAAAGAAAGTATTAGGATATGTTCTCTTTTATTTCATCTTTTCTTATTTCATTTGTATCTTATTTCATCAATCCTTTTCAAATACAATTTCATGCCATCTATTTATATGCAAATGGTAAAAGATGTTAAGGATAATACCAATAGACATAACCTTCTTTTGAATACCAATGGACACCATCTTTATAACTTAACATAACTTCCCTTTAAAATACTAATGAACATCCATTTTATTAGCAATATTATAACACTCCCCTTGATATCCATTTATTTGATCATGAAAAGTACACCATTGATGTCTTTTATTAAAAATGGATAGTGCCTCATTAAAAACCTTGCCAAAAAAACCAATGCGATTAAGAAAAAAAGTGTATAGTATTTTGCTCCCATTTTGACTGAATCTCTTAATATACTTTCCTTAAAATTATCATTCAAGATTCTTGAGTCATCGTAGTCCAATTTTTCGAACTAACTCTTCAAATATCTTTGTAGATTGTGCTTTCGTAAATAAATTAATGAGATTATCGCTAGATCGAATTTGTTGAACATTAATAGCACCACTCTTTTGAAGATCATAAGTAAAAAAGAACTTTGGGGATATATGTTTTGTTCTATCACCTTTTATATACCCTCCTTTCAATTAAGCTATGCAAGTACCTCTTTTTGAGAGAATAATCAATATGTATCTTTGATGTATAAGCATATTGGTGCACAAAAATCTCATTCTTAAGATGCTCGAGCTGCAGGCCAAAGAAAAATTTTGTTCTTCCAAGATCTTTTATTTCAAATTCTGGTTTTAACCAATTTGCTGCCCTTTGAAGCTCTTCAGGAGTTTCAATCATGTTCAAATCATCAACATATACTGCAATGATCACAAATTATGATCCTGATCTCTTTATAAAGAGGCAAGAACATATGAGATCATTATTATAGCCTTGTTTTAATAGGTATTCAGTCAAATGATTGTATCACATACGCTCTACTTGTTTTAACCTATAGAGAGACTTATGCAACTTTATCGAATAAAGTTCTCTCGAATTAGAGTTAGACTTTTCAGGAAATTGTAATCCTTTTGAGATTTTCATATAGATATCATTGTCAAGTGAGCCATATAGATAGGCTGTCACTACATTCATAAGACGCAATTCAAATTTTTTATGCACTGCCATACTAATCAAATATCGAAAAGCTGTTACATCCATCACAAGAGAATATGTCTCTTCATAATCAATACCAGGTTTTTGTGAGAATCTTTGAACAACTAGTCGTGCTTTATACCTAACAATTTCAATATCCTTATTTCGTCTTCAAACGAATATCCATTTATATCCTACAGGTTTTACACCAGCAGGTGTTTGAACAACCGGTCCAAAAATTTTACGTTTTGCTAGCGATTTTAATTCAGAATCGATTTCATCCTTCTATTTTGGCCAATCTTGTCGATGTCTACATTCTGTCATAGACATTGGTTCATGATTTTCATTTTAATTTTTAATATTTTGCACAACATAATATGCAAACTTATCATCGACGATCATCTTATATCTGTTCCATCTTTTCCCAGTCATAACATAATTGATAGAGATCTCTTCATTTTCTTCGATTTTAGGTATCCTATTCTCAGACTCATCTGAAGTCTCAATTACTTTTGTTATTATATTGGGGAACTTTTCTCATGTCACAATATCTTCAATCTGATCACCTAAATGCTTTGCTCATTTTCTTTTGTGATGATTTTTATCTTTAGAACCAACTAGTCTACTATGCTTTACTTATCCCTTTATCTCATTAGCAGTGGTAGGTTGTCCTTAGGGACAACAATTCTGATTAGAGCATTTGCAGCGGGTATATATGACTTTGTCACTCTTTTAAGGTCAGTAAATGCGTCTGGCAGTTAATTTGCTAGTTTTTACATGTAAATTATCTTCTGAACTTTAAGTTCATGTTGTTTTATACGAGGATCAAGATGAAACAATGATAATTCATTCCAACTAATTTTTTTTACTAGCTATTTATTTTCTCCCCCTAATGTTGGAAAAATAGACTCATCAAAATGACAATCGACAAAACATGACGTAAATAAATTTCCTATAGATGGTTCAATATATTTAATTATAGATGAAGATTCATACCCAACATATATCCCTAACCTCCTTTGAGGCCCAATCTTAATGCGTTGTGGTGGAGCAATTGGAACATAAACCACACATCCAAAAATTCTTAGATAAGAAATATTTAGTTCCCGACCATAAACCAATTATAACGGAAAGAAATCATTATGATAATTCGTTGGCTTGATGTGAATAAGTGCTGTTGCATATAAAATAGCATATCCCCATATAGACAAAGAAAGTTTTGCTCTCATAAGTAATGGTCTTGCAATTAGTTGGATCCGTTTGATAAGCAATTCCGCAAGACCATTTTGAGTATGAACATATGCTACGGAATGTTCAACAGTGATTAGCAGTACAATAATTATTGAATGCCTAAAAAGTAATTTTACCAGCTAGTAGTCTTGCAAACGCCAGGTTGTGAGTAGATAATAAGCATACATGTGACCATCTAGTTGAAGCATCAATTAAAACCATGAAGGTCTTGGTAGGTGAATATGTCCACAAATATCACCATGTATGCATTCCAGAAATCCAAGAGATTCAGTCTTGATTTTAGCCGGTAATTGCCTAATAATTAATTTTCCTTGAGAACAAGCAGCATATGAGAATTCATTTGGTCGTAATATTTTCCGATTCTTCAATGAATGTCCACATGAATTCTCTATAATTCTTTGCATCATAATTGAACCAGGATGACCCAACCGATTATGCTAAATTATAAAATTATTTTGATTAGTAAACTTCTGGTTTACTATAGCATATGCTTCAACTATGCTAATATTTGTATAGTATAAACCAAAGAAAAATGCAGGCAATTTTTCTAATACGCATTTCTTGCTTGAGATTGTACTTGTAATGCACAAATACTCAATATTGTCTTCATTAGTTGTCTCAATTTGATATCCATTTCTGCAAATATCTTTAAAACTTAATAAATTTCTTTGAGACCTTTCAGAATATAAGGCATCATCAATTATGAATTTTATTCCTCTAGGTAAAATGGCTCTTCAAGAGCCTTCCATCAATTTTGCACCACCATAAATTGTATTGATATTTGTTGCCTGCATTTTTAAGTAAGAGAAGCATTTCATATCTTTAAGTATAATGTGCATTGTAGCACTGTCGACGAGGCACAAATTGTTGTTGTCAACAAAAGATCCTACTCGAGATAATTTCATTTTCTTTATGAAAAGAATGACATGTAGTGAAATATAAATTAGAATACAAAGCATATAAAGGCATAAAAACTAAAAGTCGCAATTCATCATTGCATCAACTTCTTTAAAATAAACATATGTATAATAAGATTATTTTATTGCATGGTATTATTTGATAACGTAGGCATTCTTAAAATTAACCTTATACATTCATGCTATCAATTAGACAAGCATTATTTTCTTCTAGTTCGATAAAAAAGTTAGCAACATCAGCCAGATTCAAAAACAAAATTTGTTTTTGGCATACCACAAGTACGCGACCAATGACCCTTCATTCTACAATGATAACATGAGTTATTCATCAAATTTTTACTTAAGTCCCCTTTGTATTTCCTAATTTTCTTCTTAATTTTCTTACTTTTCTCCCACTTCAAGTGATGAAAAGAAGTTTTAACATGACCACCACGATAAACAAAATGTCCTCGACCACGTCTGCATTCACAACCACGTCCACGACCATGCCTTTATTTAGTCGCATTCACTTTAGGAAATGGTATAGAGCCAGTTGGACGAGCTTAATGATTTTTCATTAAAAATTTATTATTTGTTTAGAAAATTAGTTCAGAATATTTCTTAAAATCTAAATATTTTTTAAAACTCTTTTCACGATATTACTACTACATCAGCAAATTGTAAGCATAAAAAGTAAAAAAAGATTTTTTCTAATATATCTTCATTTTTTCTTCACTTCACATATCCTTATCGGTGAAGTTTTCTTCACATAATTTTAATTGAAAAGTAATTTTAATTCTAAACATAGCTAAATTGTATTAACTTAGACGATCATAATGACTATTTTTTCACGCTCTTTTAGATTATTTCAAAAGATAAATGCGTGCCTGCTTACAATTAGCTGGATGTAGTTATGCTGGCATTGTATGCAATGTGGGTTAACATTTTTTATGCTTTATATGGATCCTTTGTGGGCTAACATTTTTTATGCTTTACATGGATCCTTCGTGCCCAAAGTTTTTCTTATAAAAGAGACTCCCTCATGGTATAGAATTGCTTCATTACTCTCCAAATAATCCTCTGCTATGGGATGATCTCCAACTTACAAAGGCCATCATGTTTATGCTTGGCCTACTCGTACGATCTATCTTTCAAATTTTTAGATATGAAAACATGATAATCTCTACTTCACTATACTCTTTCCCAACTGACTTACTAGATCATCCATTTTTTTAAAAAAAAATAATAATGCAAAACCTAATTTGACCAACTAATCCTGAATGCTCCTTAAATTTAATTAAAAAATAATTTAAAATGAATTATGAAGCATACACTCCAAATATTTATACATGAAATTAAATAAATTTAAATTTTCAACCTAAACAGAAAAAGTTTGGTTATATATTTGTGCAACGAAGCTTTAATTTATTTATAAAAACATACAGAATCCCGGTGGATTCGAACCACCAACCTCTCAAGCATTTGAAAGCGCCGCAGCACCTTCAAAGCCCCGAGCGCTCTTGCCATTTAGAGCTTAGAGATCCAGAATACAACAGGGCGGACACAGATCAACGTACGGATTACTTTAATAAAAATATCCTCCAGCCTCAAAACCCCCCCATCAAATTTAAATTTCCAAATATCGATAACATTATTGGGCTAAAACAACACAACACATTTATTTTTTTTCCTACAGGGACTTAAAATAATATAATACAAAAATCATATGCGATAGAAAGTCATAGCCACAACACGAATCATCGCCTCCAAGCTAATACGAAAATCAACCTTACACCGCTTGCCAGAAATAAATAAAAAATTTTAGTAAAATATAAAAACCAAACACCAATCAAGCCATAGCCACTACAAGAAACAACGGCTACAAACGGCTAAACCAAAACGTAAAACCAAAATCAAAAGTGAAAAAAAAAAAAAAAGGTGACTTGCGTTATACATGCAAAACTAAAACTCGACAGCAAAAATAAATTTTAAGCCTCATCAGCCAATATTTCACTAAAAATTTATATCCGAACAAATTAAGCATATACCCTTAAAAAAAATCGTTGAAACAAAGCATAAAAGAATATATCTAAAACTCAGGCAATTAAATTTTAAGCCTAGATCAAAAAGCCCGCACGATGTGAATCACAGCACAATATGCTTAGCAAACCTGAAAAGTTGCAGCATAAAAATTCGATCCACTTAAAAATCAAGCAGGTTCAACTCACCTACACAAACTTCAAATTACAAACCAACCAAAATTATTTTTCCTCAAAGTTGATTTATCAAATAATTCAGCAAAAGACATAGCAAATTAACTAAAACCAACCGCGTCAAATATTTCAACTAGTAAAACAGCATACCATTCAAATTCAAATTCCATGCAGAAGCTAAAACGCTGCCAACCGTGCCCACGCAATCCCTCGCAATCCAAAAGTTTATTGAGCTCGTTCATATAACGCAACCGGGCGAAAAACAAAAGATACAGCATTTAAAATAAGTTACAGACATTCTCATGCATAACATTATCCACTGGAAAAACCCTTTCCATGAAAACAAAGAAGAAAGGTTAGTATGAGGCAAAAGATAAAAAGAGACAATAAATACCGGTAAAATAAAGGTTGCTCTAAGTAGAAACATAAAAAGCTTCAACACACTAAAACGACCACTGAAACAAAATAAGTGCATCAGTTCAAAAAAATTAAATAACAGACGCGCCCCCAAACTATAGGAACACTTCAATCTTAGTCGAAAAAATGATAAACATACTTATGCGTGCTATGCAAATGTAATCAGTGTGTTGAAAATAATTACACACATCATTCCAAAAATACTCGAGGCCTCGAAATACCAAGTCCAATAAAAATGCTAGGACAACGCAGTTGAGGTTTGAATAGAAGCCTCAGCATACGTAGTCCCAATAAATTTGCTACAAGAATGCATCTGAGGTTGAACAGATCTGCACGGTCAGTTGACTCCAAGCAGGTTTGCACCAACTTCGCCCCCTCACGTCCAGCATTCCATCCGCAGCAGGATTCCTTTTTAAAAGTAATTCAACCAACTCTGAAAAAAAGTTCAAGCGTTCGTTGCATCCAAATATGCAGCGACATCCAGGTAAACATCCAGCAATATGCAGCGACATCCAGCAGCGAATCGTCTTGCAACCCCAATGACTACTACAACGAAGCAACCACCTCTAGCACCAACGATGTAACAAAACCCTGAAGAAACGCTCACCAACAGACCGACAAGTCCCCAAACAACAAGAAACTAACATTACATTCAATCTCCCTTCTACAAAGTCAATTTCAGACAACACAACTTGACATCATATAAGACAAATGACAAGTCCACCATTTATTTCAAAACTAAACAACACACAAAAAAATTCATAATAAAAATAACGTAAAAATAATGCAAAAACTTTCAGTAGTGCTCATTGGCGTTAATTCACAATAAATATAATGCAAAACTCTTCACTAGTTCTCATTTGGCAACGCTAAAAATTCACCTGCATGCTCCATAAGTCACAACAATCATACAAGGAAGCAACACCTGGGGGCACCCCATTTGCGATTATAGAAGATAAGCATAGCATCATAACAAAATATAAGAAACCATTAAGGATAGTAACATATGAACTTATCGCACAATTGACATTAGAATAAATTGGAGGAATTGGATGAACCGAGTGAAAAAAATTTACCCGAAAAGGATAATAGCACGACCTTATCGCATAATTGACATTATAATAAATTGGATGAACCGAATGAAATTAATTACCCGAAAAAACTGTCGATTGACTTCTAACTAATGATCTTAATAAATTGGAGAATATAAATTACCGAGTGAAACAAAGCCTACCATTCGATTTACTCACAGAATTATCACTTGCGAATAATCATTTCTTACGAGATGTCTGATCATCTATAAAATTTGGTGAAATAAATTAGATCCTCTCCTTCCATAGAAGGAATTTAAACGATACTAAACAGCTGTGCATATGTACCTCAGAGCTTGAAGGTTGATGACGGCAACGGTTGCTCGCCCTTGGATGATTTCATAGATATACCGATCGACTCGTAGAACCATTTCTTTAACAAAAAAAAAAGGACCATTTCTTTAACAAAAAAAAAGGAGAAGAAAAAGAAGACAACAGAGAGGGAGAACCCGGGGAAAAAAACCCCGTGCGATCTCCCAAGCACGAAAAAATAAATATTTTATTAAGATCTGGTGACCTGCCATGCGAGCGCACCCAACATGGCAAAGGTCGATGCGATAACATGCTACCGTCATGATACCAATTTCCCCTCCCTTAACTTCCAATCCATGGAGCTCCCTGTCTTTCCTATATTCTACATCATGGAACACAGAAACCCACCCCTCAACATCAAGTCTAATTTCACAAACTAGATATATCATATAGAGATCTATTGATTAAGAACCTCGTTTTTCACGATCCCGAAGTCCATCACGTTTCCAACGGACCGATCGTACAGATCTGCAAGAAAAAATAGCTAGATCTGAGACAACTTTGGTCATCTTCTCCAGATCCAAAGCTTTGTAAACAGGTGATGAACCCCTGAAAATCTGTTGAAAAAAGAGCATCTACACCAAAACTCGCACAAGCGTATAGATCGAACACCTTATCATTAAGGGGAAAAGGAAGGAAAAAACTCTTCACAGCCGATTAACAAAGGGACAAAAAAGAAATCACAAAAATATAGCCGATTAACCAGAAAAACAGACAAAAAAAAAATCAAAACTCAACCGAGACGATAGATCGCTAGATTTATAAACAAAATAGGACAAATTTGTGATGCATAAAATAGAAGAAGAAAGAATCAGATAAAAATATAAAAATCAATAAAACAAATATCTACAAAATAAAACCGACGAAGGAAAGGCAAGAAGAAAGAACCATAACTCTCTGCGAAAAAACCGAAAAGAAGACGCACAACGAAACAAAGAGAAGCCCTAGCGATGGCGGAACCAACCGGGTGGCGATAGGTATTTATTGACCGCTTTCGAGAGGATGGACGGCAAGATTAAAGCGGTGGAACTCTTGTCGCGCTTAGATACATCCACGTGTTTGGATGGTATTGGTCGTGCCAGATAAGGCGGTGGTGTCAGGCATCCATCGCTGGGACGTGACTTTCTTATCTTTCCAATTGACATCGTTGATTGCTCATGTCACAGGACCGACAGTTCCGTTGCGTGAACGGCAAGGCTGAGCGATGGAATATCGTCCAACCTTCCGCATATGAAATATATATGCGGAATGTGACGTGCTGTCCGAATTAGAGCGGATGTAATTCGAATATTCGATGGATGCCAATTTTAGCAATAATTTATTCTTGGGTTGTCGGCTGGGATAAAAAAATGACGCTCTGGAATGTACGGGGCTAAGTTTTTTTAACACACAAACGTTTTACCGTCACCAAGTTTGACTGGATTCAATGAAATTTGGTGCATCCCAAACATTTGCCTATTTGAATTAACTTTTAAAGTCTAATCAATAGCTACCGGTCTCTAATAACTAATTTATAATATTTAATAGCAAGTTAATAAATTTATTTTTTTAGGTATTAGCCTTTCAAAAATTAACGATTAGGATTAACTAATTGAAGAAATTGTTGAATCAACCGCTACTCTATTTTTAAAATTTTATTTTAATTTCTTAAACCTTTTATATTTGCCTATGTTCTCTGTTTTCATGTCAAATTTTTTCCATAAATCCTATGCCTTACATAATAAGATTAGTTTTAGGTTAATAAAATAACTGCTCAAAATAAAATATTATCGATATGTATAAATAAATTATATTTTTTATTAAATAAAAAAGTGCTTCAAAAATATTGTATAATTGGTACATTTCATTAAAATTAAAAAAATTATAAAATCACTATTATACCAGCTATGCGATATGTAACAGAGTATTGGATAATATTAAAATATATATAAATAAATTAAATATAATAAAAATACGTATATTAAGATGGATATATGATAAAACTTTAAAAGATAGAATTAGAAATAAATATATAAGAGAAATGATAGAAGTAGTCCTAATTAAAGATAAAATGAAAAAAAAATCGATTATGATAGTTTGAACATATACGACGAAACTTTTAAATGTTTTAGTTAGAAAAATAATCTTTTATCAATTCATGATAAGAATGGAGGTAGACCTAAACTAAGATGAAAAGAAATAATTAAAAAAAATATAATTATTTATAATTTGAATGTTGATTTAGTCCTGAACAGTGCAGAGTGGAGGAAGCTTGTTCATGTAGCCGATCCCATGAAGATGGAAAACGCTTAGATGAGTTGAGTTGAGTTAAGCAGCATAGAATTATTTAGCTATCAAATAATATTTTAAATTTTTATTTATATAACTTATTTTAAATAATTAATATTATATTTAAATAAATATATTTTTTTATTATTTAAATATTTTAATAGCAATAGTAAAAATAATTTAATCAAATATTTTATTAAAAATAATTATTAGCTGACAGCAGTCAAATTGATCAATGAGCTGAATGCTTTTTTTCTATCTTCCGTTTTATTTTACGAAAAAAAAGGGTTAGAAAATGAAACAGCAAATCCCAAGTTTGGCTTTTCTAAGGGACCAAAATGACGGCTATTATAATATTAAAAGGCTGTTTACAAATTAATGATGGTTCAAAAAGGTCATTATTAAGATTTCTAATTAATAAATAGTATATTCTAATTATAATATGTTTGGTCATGTTGCCGCAGAAATTCGTTCTTCGACTTGGGTGCAGCCCATCTCTGGATCCGAATGCCTATCTTTCATCTGGGTGGACCTCCAAGATAATCCTCACGCAAAGAATGTTGGGGTGGCCCTATGCGAAAGACCCTTCGACCCAAGTTAGTAGAGATTCACAGCAAGCATATATGAGGTGAAGGCTCTTGTATAACCCTCTGTTTGGATGGAGAGAAAACTAGGGAGGAAAGAAAACTAGGAGGAAAAATAGAGAGAAAATGAAATTTATCTTGTTTGGATGAGAAAAAGTCGAAAGGAAAGAAAACTAGAGGAAAAAAAAGAGAAAAAAAAGTGGTGGACCCTACATAAAAGTTTTCTCTCCTAATCCGGAGAAATTTCTGAGAGAAAACTCAAAAGTGCTCTTTTTTTTTTTATTCCAATATTGACCCTTTCAAAAAAACAACCGATGCATTTTTAATCATCTATAATAAGGATATTATTGTGATTTAAATTATCAACTTTTCTCTCTTCTCTGTTTTCCTCTCACTCATCCAAACAGAAGGAGAGAAAATATTTTTATTTAATTTTCTTTCCTCCCACTTTTTTCTCCTCCCAATTTTCTTTCCTCCAACTTTTCTCTCCATCCAAACAGAGAATAAGAGTTCCTCAAGAATGGCTTATGAGCTGTGCTTGAGCTTCAATGAAGTTTTCAGTGAAAGAGTAAGCGTACCTAAAGAATTCTTAAATAGAGTATTTATAAGTTGCTGGCGTGATGATAGGCAATTACCTGACTTCTTGGACGTGTCACAGAAAATCAGAAATCGTTATGATTCGAATATGATTCGAATCAAATTTGTTATGAGACAGGTAGCACTCGAATAATTAAAAAATAGTTATATTTTTTAAAATTATTTCTATCAATTAAATAAAAAAATATTTAATTATTTTTTTACTCCAATTAGAAAGAGTAATTTTTTTAATAATAGATTTAGTCATGAATAGAGCAAAGTAAAGAAAGTATATTCATGCAACCAATTCCATATAGTTGAAAAAAAAAAAAAAGCTTAGATGAGTTGAATTGAATTATTGCAGTTGAAATTCAATAGGATTAGTTGATTGGGTTCAAAATATTAATTAACTTAAATTAACTTTTATAAATAAATTTCATAAAATAAATCATTTATATATATAATTAAGTGAAAAGAATGAAAAAAAAAGATTCAATCGTTAAGATATTAAAAAAAAATTAGTTCAAATAAAAATTTATTCAACAAATTGATAAAAATAATTAAAATAAAAAAATAAATTTTATATAATGGATATTTATATATTGAACTGAATTAGAATTAGGATAGATTGGGTAAAAAAATACATATAAAAAATTTAAATTCGGTTCCAGTACATGTTTAAATCCGAGCTGATCTGATCTTATCTGCTCCGTTTGCGGACCTAGCTAAAATTATCGCCAACGATGTGCATTATTTTTTGATGAGGGAGACAGATGGGACGTTAATTTCGCTGCGCTGCTACGCTCCTTTCCGCCACCAATCACCGACTGCGCACGTCAAGCAAAGTTAGGCTGACATGACCTCTTTTCTACCGGCCATCTATCTACAACCGGAAAGTTACAGAAACGGTGTTTAAAAGGTTACGGTAATACTTAAAATTGTGTTTTTTAGAAAAAAATATTATTTATAAATAATATATAGAATAAAATTTATTTTTGATTATCTTATTGATCATATTAAATACAAAAAGATAAATTTATCAGGGATAACTTTTTTTTACTTTTATTTAGAGGAATAACCAGCTATTTCTGTATTTTTTAGGAAATAAATTAAAGGGATAACCCATGGTTAACCATAGATTATCCATTTTGTTAACTTTATTCCTAGCTATCCCTTAGGCTGTGTTTGATATGGTGGATAAGGGGGGATATCCCCTAGATATCCCCCTTATCCCCAAATGCTATAGCTACAAGGGATAGTACTGAAAAAGTTTAACTAGAGGTAATTTTAAAAAGGTGCTTATCCCCTCAGCTATCCTCTGGATAAATGATATCCTATACATTTATCCAGGGATAGCCAAAAAGCTATCAAACATAGCCTTATAGTTATGGCTTTTGAGAATAAAAGGAGATATCCATCCCCCTGGATATCCCCTCTTATCCTCTATTTTCAAACACTACCTAAGAGACCACTAACTATAATCAAATATGGTGATGACAACATTGACAGCACAAACTCTTAGGCCACATAGGGGAGAGAGAGAGTGCCATATGAACTAGCTAAGTAGGGGTTTAATGTGATATAGTGTTAGGTTGGGCTTAAGCTCCTCGAAACTCATATCCACCTTGAAGTTATTGGGGCTAAGAAGCCGGAACAACTGAGGTTGTCGCAATGTCACAATCTACCTCATACTTTGAGCAATTAAATTGTTCGAATTCTTTACCATACGAGGTTATAGAGCATGGCGTAGATCGCCTGCTAAGGAAAGCTTCCATGCCTAATGAGCTAGAGTTGGAGTCGGTGTGGCCCTTCTAGATGGACCTGCAAATCTTCAAAACCATTGGTTTTTCTTGGACTTTTTCCCACCAACATATGTGATAGAAACTGCCTTTAGCTGGCAATATATGATTGCTTCATTCTCCTTAAAAATCATGTTTGCTCTTAGTTGTTTTGCACCATGACGTGGTGAGGAGGAGTTTTGATATGACCATCATGATAAATAAAATATCTTCGACCACGTCTGCATTCACGATCGTGTCCATGACCATGCTTTTATTTATAAAATTGATATATAGTCGCATTCACTTTAGGGAATGGTACAAAGCCAGTTGGACGAGCTTCATGGTTTTTTTATTAAAAGTTTATTATTTTATTTAGCCACAAGAAGGTAGAAAATTAGTTCAAAATATTTCTTAAAATCTGAATATTTCTTAAAACCCTTTTCACGATATTGCTGTTGCAGGAGCAAATTGTAAGCATGAAAAGTACAAAAAGGTTTTTTTTTCCAACATATCCTCATCAGTGATTTTTTTTCTTTACATAATTTTAATTGGAAGTAATTCTGAACATAACTGAATTGTATTCACTTACTATTTTATAAATCTTTTAGACGTAAATGCATCCAATCATAACGAGTCTATCGGAAAATGACTGTTTTTTATGGTCATAACCCTTAGGAAGAATGGCTGTTTTTTTAATTGTTATAACGCTCTTTTATGTTATTCCAAAGGACAAGGGGATTTTCATCGTTAAGTATTTAACTTTAAATCTTTCTTTAAGGTGGTGTTAGAAAGATTATTGCTTTTGCTTTGTTTTGGTTGGATGCCTCGTCATCATCTTTAATTGTATCACCAATGGCATCAACCTCTAGATGGATTTCAAAATATCAAGTATCTATGATAGATAATTTTTGTCTATGATATCTAGTGCCACAAAATCAAGTTTTACTAAATTTGTCATAACAATACGATCAAAGAGCACAAAGTAAATTAGTACACAACCTTTTATTAGAATAAAATTTATTCAAATTTAGTATTTATCTCAATAAAAGTTTCTTCAATAAATATAAAATGATGAGGTAGAGAGTTGAGTCTGTTGATAACGTGCTATATTGTTATATAATTAAATAATATAATTAAATAACGTGCTATATTGCTATATAATTAAAGAGTAACAATAACATTGATCTTGTTTCATCTTTTCTTATTTCATCTGTATCTTATTTCATCTATCCCTTTTAAATACAATTCCTAATCTATTTATAGGCAATTAGTATAAGATGTTATGGATAATACCGATAGACATAACCTCCCTTAAATACCAATGGACAATATCTTTATAACTTGACATAATCTTTCTTTAGAATATAAATGGACATCCAATATTATAACAGATTTAACAAAGTTAGTATATATTTTTTAATTCTTCATCGTGTAATTCCCGAAAATAACGTAGAGAGGAGAGTAAAATGAGTTTCAAATAGAGATGGAATCAGACTTAGTTTTTTTCTAACAAAATTCTGTAGATCTTCCCTACTTATTTATAGAGATGAAGAGGAGGATCGCTATGACAACGTATTTAAGTCGTAGAAGTGTAATTTTATTTCTTGTAACCAAATTTCTGATCGTGAAAAGCAGGAGTTCAAAGAAAAAAGAAGAACATTTCACGTAATTTCAACCCGAGATCCTGTGAGGGAAGGCTTGTTAAATTTATGTTTTAACCCCACACATGCTTCCCAACATTGGCATCAGAGTCCTGTTGGGGTTAATTTTCGTCGGAAAAAAAAAAACCAACGGGATTGCATCGCTCGTGACCATGCCCGCCGCCTGATCGGCCCATATGTAGACAATCGAACTCCGGGAGGTGTTCCCCGGCCACCGGCGAGGAGGAGGAGGCGGGCGCCGTGGTAGTGGACCGCTGGCAGCAGCCTCTCATTGGCCGCAGAACAATCGTCAGACTTGATCCGTTCCATTTTGCTCGAAATTGATACCGAGGAAGGAGTCCTGCGGCTGCCGGCAGTCGGGAAAGCCACCAATCGCCACCTCAAAGCGGGCGGTTTATGGCCGTTTGCGAGAAAGAATCGATGGCATGTGTTGTAAATTAACTGAACTTCACGCTTTTTTTTTCAAAAGGGGTTTGCCACGTCAGTTATGTTATGCTGTCGTGGAGGGTGATGTGTCCTATGACGTAGCTATAGGTCTGACGTGGAAGATCATGTGGCCACGTTTATGTGGAAGAAATTTAGGGACTTATATGTAATTGGGAAGCTTCTGTTTTCATGATAAAGGATGCTATGCCAATGAGTTCCTTAAAAAAAAAAATCATAGAAAATTGTAGGATTGTCCAATTTAGATTATTTTTATGCCGTTTTTCTTCTAAAATCATGTAGATTAACAAAGTTCATGCACATTACAAAAATATCGAATGTTGATTATATATATATGGCTTGGAAAGGGATTGGGATCCAGATTTTAATAATATATTAACTTTGATTTCATTGATTATAAGATAGATCCATTTCTTGCTATGCATGAGCACATCAATAAATTGAATAAGAGAATTATGAGGCTTTATAGGAGAGGTCTCAAGGTTTGGCTAAATACTAGGTACATGATTATGTTAGATTTCTTACTAGATAAATGGGAACATGTGGTATAGTCTAATAAAGAAACTACAATTATCATTAGTTTAGTTTATATTGCTGCAAAAATAATTGATAATTATACTAATTATTTTGTGCAATCTCTATTAAGTTGAATATATCATTGCTACGACAAGCATTGTTGTTGGTCTCAATTCATGATTATATAGGTAATGATGTTGTGCTCCAAAAAAATCTACACATCCAACTTCCATGGCAATTATCTCATTTTATCCTCTTCCACATTCTAGCACCCCAACTTTTATTGTAACAATAGATGAATGGAAAGTCTACAATCTAACATCTACTAACCCATTATTTAAAGAAAATGAATTATGGCTCCCCTATTAGGCATCCTATAAAATATCCTACCCTCACTTTTCTTTGGCTTACCATGTACCAACAATTAATATTGTTAAAAGTTTCAATCGGCAGCCTAAGAAGCTTCGGTACAGAGAACCCTTCCTTTCCTTTCATGCCAGCTACGCTTGCATATTATCACAAGTATAATAAATCAAATTCAAAATATATATATATATATATAATTACACAATTCTTGCATTCAGCGATATACCAAGACTTTTCAATATATGGAGCGTAACCCATCATTAGGGGTCAACATAGAATGTACTTGAAATTTTAAGTTCAAAAACAGGATCCTTGAATCATGACACAGCATACATACAATAAGATTTTCAAACAAACATCATCATATTCTATCTGTCACCAGACTGCTTTGAGGGAATGGAACTCCCATTTATTCGTGTATCTTGATGACAACCTTCCCAACGTTAGAACTAGAGAAAACGGAAACTAAGCTCTCTAGAAAGCTTTCGATTCCATTATTTATTGTGATTTTGGAGACCAGTTTACCTTCCTTCAGTATTCCTTCTATCTCCTTTGCAAAATCTTCGAAATGTTCAAGATAAGAAGCTATCATGAAGCCCTGCATCCTCACTTCTTTGCCAACCGCGTTTAACATATTTCTCACACCTTCACGGTCAGTCCATACCTAATTCCATTGCATTGTAAGAACACATTTTATTTAGAGACTCATTTGTCATCAGCATAAATATACATACCTATATAGATGAAAATAATAATCATTTTGTTTTAAACTTCTTTAAGATACTACAATCATTTGTCCTTTAATTTTTTAAAAATATTTTTTATTATCTTTTATGAAAAAAAAAATGTATTTGCA
Organism: Calamus simplicifolius; assembly: GCA_900491605.1. Classification (NCBI taxonomy): domain Eukaryota; kingdom Viridiplantae; phylum Streptophyta; class Magnoliopsida; order Arecales; family Arecaceae; genus Calamus; species Calamus simplicifolius. The sequence continues at coordinate 142,536 of UESW01004131.1, read as the reverse complement.
ATGCAAAGCACGACTAATGTTAATACGATGGAATACATGATGGAAGGCTGTAATTTTATCAACTAATCGGAATATGCATTGGGATTTTTTTTTTTTTTTGGTCATCGGGTTTTATTTATTAAATGAATTGATAGACATTACAAGTGCATTTGTTTATAGCACACGGTTTTTCTTATGTGCTTTACTGACTCGAGAGGAATGGGATTTTATAAATGGTTGCCACCTCAAAAACTTAGTTTCTTTACCTAGAGATACTATTTGATGTGGCTAATAGAACCATGTATAAGTTAACGGTCGAAACTAGCTGACAGCGAAAGTCAAAAGGGCACAGGCGACCTCTTAAGCTGGCCTCAGTCCTCAGACTCGGCCCTGGCCTCTCATGTCAGCCTCAGCCTTTGGACTCGGCCCCGACCTCTCAAGCTGCCTCAATCCCTGGACTCGGCCCCGGCCTCCCAAGCCGGCCCTAGCCTTCGGACTCGGCCCCGGCCTCTCAAATCGGCCTCAGTCCCCGGACTCGGCTCCGGCCTTTCAAGCTGCCCTTAGCCTCCGAACTCGGCCTCGGCCTCTCAAGTCGGCCTCAACTCAGACTCGGCCCCATCCTTAGTCTTCGGGCTCGGCCTCGGCCTCTCAAGTTTGCCTCGGCCTCCGGCACCAGCCCACATGTCTGGCAAGACCTGGCCCACCACTTGCGGCCCACATGTCTGGCCAGACCTGGTCTACTAACCACCTGCGGCCCATGTGTTTGACAAAACCTAGCCCATCAACCATCTGCGGCCCACTCGTCTGACAAGACCTGGCCCACCACCATCTGCGGCTCACTCGTCTGATAAGACCAGCCCATCAATTATCTGCGGCCCACTCGTCTGACAAGATAAGGCCCACCAACCGTCTATGACTGCTCAGATCAGATGGGACAAGGCCCACCAGTTCTGACATTCCATACAGAAGACATCTTCCATTACAGGGCCCCACGTGGCTCACCCCATCGCCAGGTGGCAAGGACCGTCCATAAATCAGGTAAGAGGGATCCCTGACGAGGTATGGACACTTAAGCACTCAAGAGAATTTTTCACTTTTCAACTTTCTCTTTCGAGCTTTCTCAAGCTCATGGCTATGATTTTGATCACTAACTTGAGCGTTGGAGGATTTCTGCCAGAATATTCGGCTCCTAAGACTTCTTGTAGGTCCGAGGAGGAGCGGAACCCTATCATAAAACTCACGGTATTCTTATAGATGCTCGTGTAAGGTGATTAGGCATCATCAGATTGTCGCACCAAGTAGAGGAAGGCCACCTGCGACAAGAGTCATTACTGTTGTTTCCATCAGGACTACGGTCACGACACAGAAGATTATCGCAACTTGAAGCATGCTATCAATGAGCTCATTAAGAGGGCTACCTCAAGAAGTTCATCCAGAAAGGACCTCCAGTCATTCCAGCATTAATGGGGCCTCTGCCTATCCAAGCCAACATCGACAACCCCGACCGAAAAAATGGTGGGCATGGTCTCCTGGGGGGCATGTTCTACCTCCAAGAGGCCGAGAGGGGATGAGAGAATAGAAAATGTAATCCTCTTTCTAAAGAAGAGCTAGCAGGGGTAAATAACTTGAATGATGATAGCATTGTCATCTCTATGACAATTGCTAAGCATCTTGTAAAAAAATTTTGGTTGATAGCGGAAGCTCCGCTGACATCCTTACCTATGATGCTTTTGTTCGAATGAACTTGTCTTCCAGTTCTCTCCGATCGGTGACAATGCTTCTGGTGGCTTCGCGGGAGACTCTGTAAAGGTGAATGGTGAAATTACCCTACCGGTTATGACAGGGACATTGCCATGCCAAAGCACGGTCTTCAAGAGGTTTCTGGTTGTCCGAGTAACTTTGGCTTAAATGCCATACTCGGGCGACTTGGTCTAAACCTCCTTGATGTAGTTATATCTACTAAGCACCTTCTTGTCAGGTTCCCCACCAGTGAGGGGATTGGCGAGATGCGTGGGAAGTAAAATCTAGTGCAACTATGCTTCCATATGGCTCCTAGCCCCTGAGAGGCGATGGTTCCACTAGCCTCAGAGCTGCTTGATTCTAGAGAATCAGAAAAAAGAAGGGATCCAGCTGAGCATCTACTGAATTTTCACCTCGGAGATGACCCGGCAAGGACGGTGCAAGTCGAAGAGCTTCTTCTTGCGGAGGCAAGGGACCAACTCCTTACTTTCTTGCAGGCTAACTTGGATATCTTTACCTGGTCGGCATTGGACATGCCGGTATAACCTCGGAGGTAATACTCATAAGCTCAATATTGACCCAATGTACCGACCAGTCCATCACAAGAAAGAAGTTTTGCCCCTGAGCGACAGAGGGTCATTGACGAAGAAGTCAATAAACTACTTATTGCTGGCCATATTGGAAAGCACACTACCCGGATTGGTTGACCAATGCAGTGATGATCCGCAAGGCGAATGGAGTTGAAGGAGCTGCATCGACTTCACCGACCTTAATAAAGCATCTTCAAAAGATAGCTTTTCGTTGCCCCGAATTGACCAGCTGGTCGATTTCACATTTGGCTATGAGCTCCTCAGTTTCATGGATGCCTTCTCCAGATACAATCAAATAAAGATGAACCCGAAGGACAAAGAAAATATCTTCTTCATCACCAAGAAATGCATCTATTGTTATAAGGTAATGCCCTTTGGTTTGAAAAATGCAGGGGCCACTTACAAGAGATTAATGAATAAGGTCTTCAAGGATCAAATTGGACGAAACATGAAGGTGTACGTGGATGACATGCTGACCAAGAGCTCACGCACCGCCGACCATGTTGCTGATCTGGAGAAAACTTTTAATAACCTCCGATGTTACCAAATGAAACTCAACCCTTGCAAGTGTACATTCGAGGTCACTGCTGAAAAGTTTCTTGGTTTTTTTGGTGACCCAACGGAGGATTAAGGCAAACCCAAAGAATATTTAGGTCATTTTAACATGAGGCAACCGACCAATAAGAAGGAAGTGCAGCGACTCACTGGAAGAGTGGCCGCTCTAAGACGTTTCCTATTAAGATCAACTGAAAGATATCTGCCCTTCTTCAAAGCCCTACGCAAGGTGAATGGCTTCGAGTGGACGGAAGATTGCTTGAGAGCCTTCAAAGAGCTAAAAAAGTTCTTATTCACCCATCGCTACTGTCGAAGCCGAAGGAAGGGGAGAGTCTTTTTCTTTATCTTGCCACCTCCCCGAAGGCAATCAGCTCTGTTCTTGTGCGCCTTGACTCCGACGGAATATAGAAACCCGTCTACTACACTTGCAAAGTACTCCATGATGCGAAAGTCAGGTACTCCAAAATTAAAAAAATATTTTTGCTCTAATTATCTTTGCTCAACATCTCAGTCCATATTTTCAAGCCCATCCAATCGTGGTGCTCATGGACCAATCCCTCAAAGCTATTTTAGCTCATCCTGACACCTCCGATCGACTGGCTAAGTGGGCAATCAAATTGAGGGAGTTCAATCTTTCGTTCCAATCAAGATCAGCCCTAAAGTCCTAAGTCTTGGCGGATTTTTTGATTGACTGCACTGGACAAAGGAGCAGATGGAAGAACCCCTAATGATACGCCCAGACACTGAGTCGAGAGAGCGGCGAAGACCTAAGTTCTCCATGTGGACGGGGCCTCAAACTCCCAAGGAAGCGGAGCAAGTCTTATACTTGCAGGCTCGGAGGGGACGATGGTGGAATATGCCCTCCGGTTCCTCTTCAAGGCTACAAATAATCAAGCCGAGTATGAAGCCCCATTGGCAGAATAAAGCTCGCACGGAAGCTCGAAGTGAAGTACCTCAGAGCCTTCACTAACTTCCAGCTTATCTCTAGACAAATCACTGGAGAATATGAATCTTGAGACCCTATTATGTCTCGGTATCTGAATAAGATCAGGTCACAAACCTTCTTGCTAACTTATTTCAGCATTAGCTATATCCCCAGGAACAAAAAACCAGAGCCGATGCCCTATCACGGCTAGCCACCTTGGTGGATAACACTCCGGGAAGAACTTATGTTGAGCATTTGGAAGCTCCGAGCATCGACGTTGTGGAAGAAGTCTTGTTGGTCACACAGGAGACAACGTGGATGGATACTTACATTTGCTACCTTACTGATGGCACTCTTCTTGCAAATCATACAAAAACCAGGCTGCTTAAGCGGAGGGCCTCCAAGTTCGTGCTGTTAAATGGCCAACTATATAAGAGGTCATTCTCTTATCCTCTCCTCAAGTGCGTCGGTCCTGCAGATGTCGATTACATTCTCAGATAGATTCACGAAAGCATATGGGAAACCATCTGGAGGGCAGATTGCTGGCGTACAAAGCTCTCTGCCAGGGGTATTACTGGCTCACCTGCAAGAAAATGCCACTGAATTGGTTCAGAAGTACAATAGTTGCCAGCGATATGCCCATATCCAATGGCAGTCCACTTCCCAACTGAACCCGCTCTCAGTCCTATGGCTCTTCGCTCAATGGGGAATGGATATCCTTGGACCATTCCCTTCGGCTTCAGGCCAACGAAGGTTCCTGCTCATTGCCATCGACTACTTCACCAAATGGGTCGAGGTCGAAGCATTAGCCAAAATTACTGAGAGCAAGGTAAAGTCCTTCTTCTGGAAGTTCATCATCTGCTGCTTTAGACTACCCCATACACTCATCACTGATAATGGCTGGCAGTTCGACAATACTACTTTTAAGAAGTTTTGCACCAAGCTGAACATATGTCACCGGTTGACTTCTGTCGACTACCCACAGACTAACAAAGAAGCCAAAGTTATTAATCGGACCATCCTTTAAGGACTCAGAACCCGATTGGATGAATTCAAGGGCAGATGGGTGGAGGAGCTTCCGAGCGTGCTATGGGCGTATCATACAACTCCAAGGATTCCAACAGGAGAGACTCCTTTCAGCCTTATCTTCGGATCAGAAGTGATCATCCCTATGGAGAATCGGCCTTCCAAGTCCTCAAGTGGAGTCATACAACAAAGAAGACAATTCCAGTTAACTAAGAGCCAGTCTCGATTTCATCGATGAGGTGCATGACCGGGCATGGCTTAGAATGGCTTCATTTTGCGAGCGAGCAAAAAATATTACAACGTCCGAGTCCACCCTAAGACAAGTCGCCATGGAGACTTAGTCCTCAAAAGGGCCAAGGTATCCGAGCCAATGGAGGGGGGCAAGCTATCTCTAAACTGGGAAGGGCCCTATCAAGTCATTGAAACACTTCACCAAGGAGCATACCAGATTGAAGGGCTCGATGGGCAGCCAATCCCCCGCACCTAGAATGCAAATAATTTCCATCAATATTATCAATAATGTATGCATTTGACTGATGAAAATAAGAGGAGCCTTAAATATTGTCTTTTCATCCGACTTGAAAGTTCAACAACCCCTCGGGCTGGCGCAAGAAACTCCCAAGGCGGTTCGCTTATTCTTCAACAACCCCTCGGGCTGGCACAAGAAACCCCTAAGGGTTAGGCTTATTCTTCAACAACCCCTCGGGTCGGCGCGAGAAACCCCTGAGGTGATTTGGCCTATTCTTTAACAACCCCTCGCGCCGGCGCAAGAAACCCCCGAGGCGATTCGGCTTATTCTTCAACAACACCTCAAGCCGGTGCGAGAAACCCTCGAGGCGGTTTGGCTTATTCTTTAATAGACCCTCGGATTGGCACGAGAAACCCCCAAGGTGGTTCAGTTTATTTTTCAACAGCCGCTCCGACAGGCGTGAGAAACCCCCGAGGCGGTTCTAAAAGGCGCTCGATGGTCTTGCGACGATCAGGTCACCCCTCGGGTCGATGCGAGAAATCCTTGAGGTGGTTCAAGACCCTCGATGGTTCCGATGACTCTTGAGTCACCCCTCGGGCCAGCACAAAGAACCCCCGGGCGGTTCCAAAAGGCGCTCGATGGTCTTGCGACTATCAAGTCACCCCTCAGACCGGCTTGAGAAATCACCGAGGCAGTTCAAGACCCTCAATGTTCTGATAACTCTCGAGTCGTTCCTCGGGCCGGCACGAAGAAACCCCTGAGGCAGTTCCAAAAGGCGTTCGACGGTCTCGCGACTATTGGGTTACCCCTTGGGCCGGCGCAAGAAACCCCCGAAGCGATTAAAGACCCTCGATGGTTCCGATGACTCTCGAATCACCCCTAGGCCGGCACGAAGAAACCCCAAGACGGTTTCAAAAGGCGCTGACGGTCTTGCGACTACCAGATCACCCCTCATGCCGGCGAGAGAAACCCTCGAGGTGGTTCAAGACCCTCAATGGTTCCGATGACTCTCGAGTCACCCCTCAGGCCGGTACGAAGAAACCCCCAAGGTGGTTCCAAAAGGCCCTCAACGGTCTCACGACTATCAAGTCATCCCTCGGGCCAGCACGAGAAACCCCCAAGATGGTTCAAGACCCTCGATGGTTCCGACGACTCTCGAGTCACCCCTCGGACCAGCACAAAGAAACCCCCGAGGCGGTTCCAAAAGGCACTCGAGTCTCGCAACTAATGAGTCACCCCTCGGGCCGGAGCAAGAAACCCCCGAGGCGGTTCTTAACCCTCGGTAGTTCCGATGACTCTCGAGTCATCCCTCGGGCCAGCACGAAGAAACTCCTGAGGTGGTTCCAAAAGGTGCTCGATGGTCTTGCGACTATCGGGTCACCCCTTAGGGCGATGCGAGAAACCTCCGAAGCGGTTCAAGACCCTCAATAATTCTGACGAATCTCAAGTCACCCCTCAGATTGGCACGAAGAAACCCCCAAGGCAATTCCAAAAGGTGCTTGATAGCCTCGCGACTATCAGGTCACCCCTCAGGCCAGCGCGAGAAACCACCGAGGCGGTTCAAAACCCTCATGGTCCCGATGACTCTCGAATCATCCCTCGAGCCGGCACGAAGAAACCCCCAAGATGGTTCCAAAAGGCACTCGATGGTCTCATGACTATCTGGTCACCCCTTGGGCCGGCGCAAGAAACCCACAAGGCAGTTCAAGACACTCGATGGTTCCGATGACTCTCGAGTCACCCCTTGGCCCGGCACAAAAAAACCTCCAAAATAGTTCCAAAAGGTGCTCGACGGTCTTGCGACTATCGAGTCACCCCTAGGGCTGATGCGAGAAACCCCCGAGGCAGTTCAAGACCCTCGATGGTTCCAATGACTCTTGAGTCACCCCTCGGGCTGGCACGAAGAAACCCCTGAGGCGGTTCCAAAAGGCACTCAAAGGTCTCGCGACTATCAGGTTATCCCTCGGGCCGACATGAGAAACCCCTAAGCGGTTTAAGACCCTCGATGGTTTCGATGACTCTCGTGTCATCCCTTGGGCCAGCACGAAGAAATCCCAAAGGCGGCTCCAAAAGGCGCTCAACAATCTTGCGACTATCGGATCACCCTCGGGCCGGCACGAGAAACCCTTGAGCCAATTTAAGACCCTCGATAATTACGACGACACTCGAGTCACCTCTCGAACCGACGCGAAGAAACCCCCTAGGTGGTTCTAAAAGGTGCCAGACAGCTTTAGCAGCCCTTGGGCCACCTCTCGGGCCGACATAAAGAAATCCTCGAGGCGGTCTCAAAAGGTTTTCAAACTTGCCTCGGTAGCCTCTAACCGGCATCGACACCCTAAAATCACTTTAGCAAATGCCTAAGGGACAGAAGTGGACTTAGCCATTGCTAAGAGTCTACGCAAGCCTCAGACCGGCTGCCGGCTCTCGAGGTGAGCTGGGGAGAATAGGACGCACCCTATCAAGCCTAAAGGTTGAAGCCGAGACATGATTACAAGAAGACAAGGGTGCTACAAAAAGCTAAGTACATCACACTTAGACAAAATATTTCTTTTCATTAATATTTAAATGCAGTACAAGAAAACCGACTCGAGTCAGATTACATCGAAAGATAAATATTAGAACAAATGAAAAAGTACTAAAGACTATGGCTCGGTGGGCCCTGGTCCTTCCTCGACGCCATCCCTCCCTGGCTCCTCTTCTTCGTTGGGATCTCCGAGCTGAATGTCTTCAAGTCCAGCGATCTTGAAGACCGAGGATACCTTCTCTTTGCAGTGCTCGAAGCCCTTGAAGTACGCATTGAGTGCCGCCTCATTCACCTCCTCAACAAAATTGGTGGAGCCTTTGATTGCTCCACGGCCTCTCGAGCCTGGGCCTTGGCGTTGGTCATCCTCTCCAACCTTTTCTGCAGAAGATCGGGCCTCCGCCTCCACGAGGGCAACCTTTTCTGTGGTAGCTCGGGCCTCCGCCTCGGCCTTTTTGGCCCGCTCTTCAGAATCACCCAGCTTGAGGGTGACATCCTCCAACTTCTCTTCAATAGGCCTTAGCCTCGCCATGGCCTCCTCCAACTTGGCCTCTGTGGCCCTCACACGCTCGAATTCGTCCCTAGCCTTACTCTTGGCCTCTTCAAACTACGCTTCCAAACTGCGGTTCTCCTCCCAAGCATACCAAAGTTCATTGGCCATTGCTGCCTCTCGGGCTCGAACTTTAGCCAACTCCTTTCCCGCATCGTCAGGCCGAGCTTTAGCGGCGGTCGCTTCCCTCTGGGCGAGACCACAATTATTGGCGGTTTGAAGGCAGGCATCTCGAAGGGTGAAGATGTCATTCGTCGTCTGCAAAGATCAATATGTCAATTAAAGCCCAAGTCGAGTCAGAATAAAGAAGGACAACACAAAGATGCTTACCTGAAGCACGTAAATGTACAAGATGTCGAAGACATCGGTGATTGATCGATGGCGGAGCTCTTCCCGGAACTAAGTGAGGTGGACGCGCTCTCGCAGGCACTCTGCCAATCAACCGCTGTTCATCGCCGAGAGCCTCGATGGCGGTGCTCATGGGCATGCCCCCATGGCAGCATCAAGGGCGGTCTCTTGGTCGAGCATCGGCGGAGCTGTCAGCGTTGCCCCGCCCTCAGCCTCCATCCCCACCTCTGGCCTCCAGGACGGCCTCCTCCGCCCTTGGCTCTGCGGCAACCAGAGGCTCGTCCCTCGTTTGCTTTGGCGGAGCCGGCTGGCTATCCCTCTTCAGCTCTGCCTCAACCCCGGCGGGGGTATCCCCCCTATCGACACCTCGGCCAGGGCGCTCTCTCCTCTCGGCTCCCCCACGGGCACAGCCTCAGTAGGAACCGCGGGGGCTTGTGTCGGCTCACCCTGAACCTCCCGGTGAGGCCTCTTCGAAGCTAGCCTCACCATGTCACCAATGGCCTCCCTCCTCCTCTGAGCGCCCGCCCTCAGCTGCTCGGATGAAATCCTCATTACTGCGCAAGAGATAAAAGGTAAAAAAAGGAGTATTGCGCTCATCGGACACCAGTGACACGCCGGCCTCGCGGAGATTCGTTTCAGATAGCAGCTCCCAACAAGAAGGAATTTGGGAAGACACCAATAGGTTAAAAATCTCTCGATCCCTATCATCCACAGTTGAATTTCTATTCGGATTGACATCGGGACTACCCCAGCCCATCCTCACCCCGTCTAGGAGGGCAAAGAAGAAACAGGATTTCCATCCCTTAATCTTGGAGGGCAGGTCAAGTTTTAAGGCTCTTTGAGGTCTAGAGGTGAAGATCCACCACCCACCTCATTATGGTGTCAGAGTTTATACAAAGCCCAAAACAGGAAAACCCGGGCAGCCAAGCCATGGAAGTGGCAGAGTACAATAAAGGCACAGATGATCCGAATGAAATTTGGAATCAACTGTGCCAGGACAAGGTCATACCTATCTAGAAGATTAAGAATGAAAGGATAGAAAGGAAGGCAGAGTCTACTCTTAAAAAATTACTCATAAAGGCAACTCCACTGGATCGACTGGAAGTCACCCTGTCATCAGGCTCGAGAACAGATAGGTGGATGTTCTCAGGGACCCCATACCTAACCCTAAGGCTCTCTACTTCCTCGAAAGATATTGTGGAGGCGATCCCCTCTGAACCAGCCGAACTAGAGGTGATGACCGGAGTGGGTGCCAAACGAACTAGTGGTGGTGGAGAAACCCTAGGTAATGCTTGAGCCACGGTCGCCAAGCGATCGTGGATGGAGATACCACCGGCTGCCTGATGCCGTGCCAGGGGAACCTCATCCTCAGAAGGATAAACCAAGGGCCTCTTATCCATCCTAATGGTACGAGAGCCCATGGGGGGAGTAAAACAAAGAAGAAGAAAGCAAGAAGAAACCCTAAGGCTCGGGACTCAAGAGGCGAAGGGAGCACGGAAAGTGTACTAAAGGCGTGAAAGGCCCGAAGGGATGGACTGGACAATTTTAATACGCAATTTTTGAATCGTCCAGCCTGATACAGTGCCACGTGGATGCCCATAAGTGGAGGCAATGTTCAGTTGTCAAAGGATCCTTCGCCGCTCGAAATACAATGCTTTGGTAACTCACGGGAAGATGTGATCCGCGGCTAATGATGGGACATTGGTGATGGTGATCCAATAATGATGCTTCTCTTTTTTCGTCACTCAAGAAAGTTATACGTCAGCCAAGCCAAGCATCCCTGAACCTCTACAGAACCAAGTGTGAAAAAATTCAAATTCATGATAATCAGGCAAGATTTCAATCACATGGATCTTCGATAGCTTTAAGTGAAGGAAAAGCCAATAATACTAAACGTGGCCTAGAACCTACAAGGCATCGAATCTCAAAGCATTAGCTGGCTCCTCTCGTCTTATGCCTTGACAAATACAAAATTTAATTTATTTAATTTATTTTTTAAAAAATTAAAATTAAAAAATTGCTTTTTAAAAAAATTAATTTAAAAAAATTAAAAATTAAAAAAAATATATATTTTAAAACTAAAATTTTAATTAATTTAAAATTTTTTAAAAAAATAAAATTTAAAAATTAATTTAAAATTAAAAAAATAATTTAAAATTTTAAAAATTAATTAAAAATTTAAAAAATAATTTAAAAAATAATTTAAAAAATTTTAAAATTAATTTTAAAATTAATTTTAAAAATTTAAAATTAAATTACTTTAAACATAAAAAATTAATTATTTTTTAATTAATTTAATTTAATATTTTTAAAAAAAATTAATTTACAAAAATAAAAAATAAAATTACTTTAAAAATAAAAATTTAATTAATTTTTAATTAATTTAATTTAATATTTTAAAAAATAAAAATTAAAAATTAATTTAAAAAATAAAAAAATTAATTAAAAAAATAAAAAAAAAATTAATTTTTAAAATTAATTTTTAAAATATATTTAAAAAATTAAAAAAATTAAATTAATTGAAATTAAAAAAATTAATTTAATTAATTTAATTCAACATTTTAAAAAAAAATTTAAAAAATAAAAATTTATTTTTTAAAAAATTAAATTTTAAATTAATTTAATTAATTTAATATTTAAAAATTAATTTAATTAATTTAAAAAATTATTTTTTAAAATTAAATTAAAAATTAAAAAATTAATTTTTAAAATTAAATAAAAAATAAAAAATATTTTTTAAAATTAATTTACTTTTTAATTTAATTTTTAATTTAATTTTTTAATTTAATTTTTTAAATTAATTTAATTGTTTGCAAGAAGGGATAATTTTATTTTTACAAAAGAGGCATGGGTAATTTTGTCAAAAGAAAAACTTATTAGATTTTACAACATAGCCGGTAATGTGGATAGCCACCTTCCCCTGAGGTAATGTGGATTACCACTCAAGTTGTAATCCATCCGGTGGGGCCCTTTTAAATTACCGATAATCTGGATAGATTACCTCCTATCAAACGTCCCCTTAGTTTATGTTGTTCTGTACGATGATCGAGATGGAATAATGATAATTTATTCCAACTAATTTTTTTTATTAGCTGTTTACTTTCTCCCCCTAATGTTGGAAAAATAGACTCATCAAAATGACAATCGGCAATGATAATTCATTCTCCCCCTAAGTTCATGTTGTTCTGTACAAGGATCGAGATAGAACAATGGTAATTCATTCCAACTAATTTCTTTTACTAGCTGTTTATTTTCTCCCCCTAATGTTGGAAAAATAGACTCATCAAAATGACAATCGGCAAAACATGACGTAAATAAATTTCATATAGATGGTTCAATATATTTAATTATAGATGAAGATTCATACCCAACATATATCCCTAACCTCCTTTAAGGTCCCATCTTAGTGCGTTGTGGTGGAGCAATTGGAACATAAACCGCACATCCAAAAATTCTTAGATAAGAAATATTTAGTTCCTGACCATAAACCAATTATAACAGAAAGAAATCATCATGATAATTCGTTGGCTTGATGTGAATAAGTGCTGTTGCATATAAAATAACATGTCACCATATAGACAAATGAAGTTTTGCTTTCATAAGTAATGGTCTTGCAATTAGTTGGATCTGTTTGATAAGCGATTCCGCAAGACCATTTTAAGTATGAACATATGCTACGGAATGTTCAACAGTGATTTCAATAGCAGTACAATAATCATTGAATGCCTGAAAAGTAATTTTCCAGCTAGTAGTCTTACAAACGCCAGATTGTGAGTAGATAATAAGCATACATATGACCATCTAGTTGAAGCATCAATTAAAACCATGAAGGTCCACTTGGTAGGTGAATAGGTCCACAAATATCACCATGTATGTATTCCAGAAATCCAAGAAATTCAGTCTTGATTTTAGCCGTTAATGGCCTAATAATTAATTTTTCTTGAGAACAAGCAGCATATAAGAATTCATTTGGTCGTAATATTTTCTGATTCTTCAATGAATGTCCACATGAATTCTCTATAATTCTTCGCNACCTGCAAAAAACTAAGATAGTGTTTAATAACCCAAAAATGATAAATGTATGGAATAGCATTTATCTAAAAATAGCTAAGAAAATAAGCATTTTTTTTAAATTAGAAATAACATTAATTATTTCTGGATTTTTTAGAAAATAAGTTCAAAAAATACCCATGATTAACCATGATTAACCATGGATTATCCCCTCTAGTTAAATTTTTTAAACCTATCCCTTTTAATTATAGCATTTGAGAATAAGATATCCTTCCTTATCCCCCATATCAAACACTATCTAAAACTGGACAGCGAAATAAATTTTAAGCTCATCAGCCAATATTTCACTAAAAATTTATATCCAAACAAATTAAGCATATACCCTAAAAAAAATTTTGTAAGATAAATCACCGCACGACATGCTTAGCAAACCTGAAAAGTTGCAGCATAAAATTCGATCTACTTAAAAATCAAGCAGGTTCAACTCACCTACACAAACTTGAAATTACAAGCCAACCAAAATTATTTTTCCTCAAAGTTGATTATCCAATAATTCAGCAAAAGACATAACAAATTAACTAAAACCAACCGCGTCAAATATTTCAACCAGTAAAACAGCATACCATTCAAATTCAAATTCCATCCAGAAGCTAAAACGCTGCCAACCGTGCCCACGCAATCCCTCGCAATCCAAAAGTTTATTGAGCTCGTTCATATAACGCAACCGGGCGAAAAAAACAAAAGATATATCATTTAAATAAGTTACAGACATTCTCATGCATAACATTATCCACTGGAAAAACCCTTTCCATGACAACAAAGAAGAAAGGTTAGGAGGCAAAAGATAAAAAGATACAATAAATACCGACCGGTAAAAATAAAGGTTGCTCTAAGTAGAAACATAAAAAGCTTCAACACACTAAAACAACCACTAAAACAAAATAAGTGCATCAGTTCAAAAAATTAAATAACAGACGCGTCCCCAAAAACTATAGGAACACTTCAATCTTAGTCGAAAAATGATTACCATACTTATGCGTGCTATGCAAATGTAATCAGTGTGTTGAAAATAATTACACACATCATTCCAAAAATACTCGAGGCCTCGAATACCAAGTAACTACTAGGACAACACGCAGTTGAGGTTTGAATAGAAGCCTCAGCATACGTACAAGTCCCAATAAATTTGCTACGAGAATGCATCTGAGGTTGAACAGATCTGCACGGAGGATTGCACCAACTTCGCCCCCTCACACGTCCAGCATTCCATCCGCAGCAGGATTCCTTTTTAAAGTAATTCAACCAACTCTGAAAAAAGTTCAAGCGTTCGTTGCATCCAATATGCAGCGACATCCAGAAAACATCCAGCACTATGCAGCGACATCCAGAAAAACATCATCTCATAGCAACGAATCGTCTTAAATCCAACGCAGCGACATCAAGACAATGGTGTTCCCAGAGCAAAAGAATCTTCTTGCAACCAATGACTACTACAACGAAGCAACCACCTCCAGCACCAACGATGTAACAAAACCCTGAAGAAACGCTCACCAACAGACCGACAAGTCCCCAAACAACAAGAAACTAACATTACATTCATCTCCCTTCTACAAAGTCAATTTCAGACAACACAACTTGACAATCATATAAGACAAATGACAAGTCCACCATTTATTTCAAAACTAAACAACACACAAAAAAATTCATAATAAAAATGACGTAAAAATAATGCAAAAATTTTCAGTAGTGCTCATTGGCGTTAATTCACAATAAATATAATGCAAAACTCTTCACAAGTTCTCATTTGGCAACGCTAAAAATTCACCTGCATGCTCCATAAGTCATAATAATCATGCAAGGAAGCAACACCTGGGGGCACCCCATTTGCGATTATAGAAGATATGTAGTAACATATCTAATTAATGGTCCTAATTTATTAAATCAACGTATCCCCCATTAAAGTGATAACAGCCCCCTCCCTTAATTCCTAAGCGCTCGCTTCCTCCCTTAATTCCTAAGCGCTCGCTTGATGGGGCAAGCGTTGAAGGAAAAGGGTATAAAATAGGAACCCATCCTAAGGTTTCATACGAAGGGTTCTCTAAGGGTTCAGAACACTATTCTCTCAGAGAGATCCTAAGGTTTCTGAATACGGTTCTCTCAAGAGAGATCCTAAGTTTCAGAACAAGGTTCTCGAGAGAGAAAGAGAGATCTTAAGGTTCTATAGAGAGAAACCTAAAAGTGGAGGCATTGGAATTGAGTCCCTGATCAAGAGCAATCATGAAGGCATACACCATCTGAATGCGAGAGCTCGTTGATTAGAAGACCGATCCATCGAGAGGAAGAGGAAAGATCAAGAAGATCAATCGAGATCGTTAAGAAGGAAGATCTCCCGTGCAGTCCAAGGAAGATCGGATTCCTTACCACCATTAAATAATAATGGCTGGAGGTAATTATGTTTAAGTAAATTAAGTCTAACATTTGGTATCAGAGCAAGGTTAAAACCTCTGCCTTATTTTGCGAAGATTTCTATTAAGTTTCTCTTTTCAAGCAATTAATGCCGCGTGTTTTCCGTTTTTAGTTTTTCGGATCTCAGGTTGGTTTCGATCAGTTCTGATCACGGAATTGACAGAAACCATTAAACCTATTTCAGATTCCGATTTTGCGGAAACAAAACGTGGCTTCTATTAAAGATTTCTTTCTAGCATTAAAGGTTTCCCAGATTTCTTTTTATGGTATTAAAGAGATAGCATTAAAGAAAGAAAAAGAAAAGAAACGTAGCATTAAAGAAAAGAAAAACTAAAGGAGAGAAATGAAATGCAGCGGAAACGTGGCTTCAATAACCACATCGGTGAAATATTAAAAAGGAGAGAAAACTTTCGGTTTTCGTTTTTCTCGCTTATGGTCTTTCCGTTCTCTCACGGGATTTAAAATATGGATTGGTTGGATTTTAAATGCATTTATTATCTGTTTAATGTTTTATTAAATCATGTAACATGATTTATTTTTATCATTTGTTTCTTGAGTTTAAATTTTTGTATTAAAATACGCCTCCTGAGTCTCTATGCCTACGGTGTTTGCATAGACTGGCCCAAGGGAATAATGAGCTACGGCCGGACGTGTTTTAATTAACAAAAATTTTTTCTTAAGATGATAATTTTAAAATTCATTAAATAGATATTGAAATGTTCTGTTCTGCATACTAGATTTATTCTATGCATGAATTTGGTGGTAGTGTAAAAATCACAGTGCAAATCCTTTCAAGGTCTGATTGGTCATTTGGTGTCTAGAAAGGTAAAGAGATTGTGGTTACTTAATTGGTTCCGTTGACTGACCTAAGGAAAGCAACGGGGGGACCCCCACTTCTCTTTCACTGGCCTGGCCAATTTGACTAACTCGGATCTTGATTTGGAAATGTTACGTTGATTAAGATCACTACCTAATAATCATGCTAAATTGGTTAATCTATATGCATATAATGTCATGTGATCAATATGATGTTGATTAATTGAGGAGTAGCCACAGCATCTTTGATTAATCAAAATTATATATTGAGTTGCAAAGATCACATAAGGTTAGATGACATTAATTGTGACTAATTATATTAATGTAATGAATCTTATCCCACAGGAATTTTTGTTGCACTAATATAATTAATTAGGATGCGATAACAAATTATTTTCTTAATTACCCACAGGAATTAAGAAAGGAATATAATTTGTTAGTCACATCATTAAGCTAATGAGTCTATTTGAGTATAATAACTTAGCCCACAGGTAGTTATTGTATGTTATTGATTCATGTTATTGCATGTTTACATTGGTAAAACATGACATCAGTTATATGCCTCAAATTCAATTACATGAACATGATTTATTTTTTATGCAGCTATTTTGCCTGTTAATATTTCTGATATGAAATGTGACATTCCCGATTTAAGTGGTGATAATTATAAATTATGGAAGGAGAGAATTCTTCTTCAATTAGGGTGCATGGATATTGACTATGCTATCAGGAAGGATGAACCACATTTAGTTACATCTACTAGCACTCAGGCTGAGATTGCTGCGTATGAACGATGGGAACGGTCCAATCGCCTCAGTATGATGTTCATACGTACTAAAATTTCTGCTAGTATACGTGGTTCAATTCCTGAGTGCAAAAATGTCAAGGAACTTCTGAAGGCTATTGATGCACAATTTGAGTCTTCAGATAAGGCAATGGCTAGCACCCTAATGACAAAGTTATCATCAATGAAGCTCACTACGGTTGGAGGTGTGCGTGAGCACATCATGAAGATGAGGGACATTGCGGCTCAGTTGAAATCCCTAGAGGTTGAGATGTCAGAATCTTTCTTGGTGCACTTTATTTTGAGCTCACTCCCACAGCAATATAGTCCCTTCAAAATATCTTACAATACACATAAGGACAAATGGTCAATTAATGAACTTCTGACCATGTGTGTTCAAGAGGAAGGGAGGCTGATTTTAGAAATGGGAGAAAGTGCACATTTAGTCACTCAGAGAAAGACTAAAGCTCCCAAAGCCAAACGCAAAGGAAAGGGTAAAGTATCCATCCATACAGAAGACAAGAAGGAGTCCAAGTGCTTCTTTTGCAAGAAGAAAGGACATATAAAGAAAGATTGTCTCAAATTCAAAGCTTGGCTTGACAAGAAAGGTACTCTAACCTCATTCGTATGTCATGAATCCAATTTGGTTATATGTCATAACACATGGTGGATTGATTCTGGTTCTACAATCCATGTTTCAAATACCTTGCAGGGTTTTCTAAATCAAAGGAAACCATTGGGAAGTGAACAAAGCATCTATTCAGGAAACAAGATGGGTTCACATGTGGAAGCAATTGGAACGTGCAGACTTATTTTACATTCTGGTTTTGTTTTGGATTTGGAAAAGACATTTTATATTCCAAGTTTCTCTAGAAATTTGATTTCAGTGTCAAGGCTTGTACCAGCAGGATATTCCTTTAATTTTAATAAAAGCTCTGTTGATTTATTTTATAAATCTAAGCTTATTGGGAATGGTACATGTCAGACAATCTTTTCCAATCAATCTGAAAAATAATACCACCTATAATGTGATGCACGCCCAAACTGGTATGAAAAGATGTGTTATAAATGAGAATTCCTCTATTTTGTGGCATCGGAGATTAGGTCATATCTCCATTGAGAGAATTAAAAGATTAGTAAAAGATGGAGTACTTGATACTCTTGATTTTACTGATTTTGACACTTGTGTGGACTGCATAAAGGGAAAGCAAACCAACAAGTCCAAGAAAAATGCCAAGAGAAGTTCGGAAATACTGGAGATCATACATACGGATATCTGTAGCCCAGATATGGATTCGTATGGTCAGAGATACTTCATCTCATTTATTGATGACTATTCACGATATATGTATCTCTACCTACTTCATAATAAGAACGAAGCATTAGATGCCTTTAAGGTATTTAAGGCAGAAGTAGAGAAACAATGCGGCAAGCAAATTAAAATCGTGAGGTCAGATAGAGGTGGAGAATATTATGGTAGATACACTGAGAATGGACAAGCACCTGGTCCGTTTGCTCGGTTTCTTGAAGAAAATGGAATTGTTGCACAATACACCATGCCAGGGTCTCCTGACCAAAACGGTGTAGCTGAAAGGAGAAACCGGACATTATTGGACATGGTAAGGAGCATGATTGTCAGCTCTAAGTTACCTAAATCCTTGTGGACTGAAGCTCTTAAAACTGCTGCGTATATATTGAATCGGGTTCCAACCAAGGCTGTTTCCAAAACGCCATTTGAGTTATTTAAAGGTTGGAAACCGAGTCTGCAACATATACGTGTTTGGGGATGCCCATCTGAAGTAAGAGTCTATAATCCACAAGAAAAGAAACTAGACCCAAGGACTATCAGTGGATACTTTATTGGATATGCTGAGAAGTCCAAGGGTTATAGATTTTATTGTCCATCTCACAGCACTAGGATTGTGGAATCAAGAAATGCAAAATTTCTTGAGAATGACTTGATCAGTGGGAGTGATCAATCTCAGTATTTGGCTTCTTCTGAGAAAGATCATTCAGTTATTCCAGCTTCCACTTCAAGTGAGGGATTGGTTGTTATTTATAGCACTCCTCAAACTCAATTAAGTGCCCAACAACCAGTCATTGAGATTTCACAAGCTGATGGTAATCTAGAAGATCGTGTTGTTCATCAACAATCAGTTGTGCAAGATACTCCTCAAGAGGTCATTGACACAACATTAAGAAGATCAACTAGAATAAAGAAATCAGCAATTCCTAGTGATTATGTTGTGTATCTACATGAATCTGACTATAACATTGGAGCCGAAAATGATCCTGAAACGTTTTCACAAGCCATGAGTTCTAAGGAATCAAACTTGTGGTTCAATGCCATGAAAGAAGAGATGGAATCTATGGCATCTAATCGAGTCTGGGATCTTGTTGAGTTGCCTGATGGTGTAAAAGCCATTGGATGTAGATGGATCTTCAAAATAAAGAAAGACTCACAAGGCAACATTGAGAGATATAAAGCAAGACTCGTTGCCAAAGGATTCACTCAGAGGAAGGAATCGACTACACGAGACATTTTCTCCTGTATCCAAGAAAGACTCTCTCCGAATAATTATGGCATTGGTAGCTCATTTTGATTTTGAGTTACATCAAATGGATGTGAAGACCGCATTCCTTAATGGAGATCTAGAGGAAGAGGTTTACATGAAACAACCTGAAGGATTTTCCTCTAGTGATGGTGAGCATTTGGTTTGCAAACTTAAGAAATCCATATATGGATTGAAACAAGCCTCACGTCAGTGGTATTTAAAATTTCATGATGTGATCTCTTCCTTTGGTTTTGAAGAGAACATCATGGATCAATGTATATACCAGAAGGTTAGTGGGAGCAAAATTTGTTTCTTGGTCCTATATGTGGATGACATTCTACTTGCAACCAATGATAAAGGGTTGCTACATGAGGTGAAACAATTTCTCTCTAAAAATTTTGATATGAAAGATATGAGTGAGGCATCTTATGTCATTGGCATTAAGATCCATAGAGAAAGATCTCGAGGCATTTTGGGATTGTCTCAAGAAACTTATATCAATAAAGTCTTGGAGAGATTTCGGATGAAAAATTGTTCACCAAGTGTTGCACCTATAGTGAAGGGTGACAAGTTCGCTTTGAACCAGTGCCCTAAAAATGAACTTGAACGGGAACAGATGCACAACATTCCATATGCTTCAGCTGTTGGAAGCCTAATGTATGCTCAGGTTTGCACAAGACCTGACATAGCATTTGCAGTAGGAATGTTGGGAAGATATCAGAGTAATCCAGGTTTAGACCATTGGAGAGCTGCTAAAAAGGTCATGAGGTATCTTCAAGGGACCAAGGACTACATGCTCATGTATAGACAAACTGATCATTTGGAGATAGAGGGCTACTCAGATTCGGACTTTGCTGGCTGCGTTGATTCTCGGAAATCAACATCAGGATTTATATTTATGTTAGCTGGTGGAGCCATATTGGAGAAGTGCAAAGCAGACCTTGACTGCTACCTCTACTATGGAAGCGGAGTTCGTTGCTTGTTTTGAGGCTACATCGCAAGGTGTATGGTTGAAGAGTTTCATCTCAGGGCTTAGAATTGTTGACTCCATTACTAGGCCAATTAAATTGTACTGTGACAATTCAGCTGCTGTATTTTTGGCTAAAAACCATAAGAGTGGTAGTCGAAGTAAACATATCGACATTAAGTATTTAGCCATAAGAGAACGTGTTAAAGAGAATAAAGTGGTCATAGAACACGTTAGCACTGAATTGATGATAGCTGATCCTTTAACTAAAGGCATGCCAATTAAGAAGTTTAAGGATCATGTGATAAGAATGGGAGTTGGTTCCATGATATAATTGTATTGATAACAATTTGTACAATGAAACTCTTATTTCAATGTTTGTTTATTTCTCATTCAGGTGTACACGTTATATGACTTTTGAGAAATGACAAACTTTTCTTTTGGACTCTGAATAAACATATGGTTTATTCATTATGTTATGTTGTCACATTTGGAATGGTGATAAAGAAATTGAATGCATTGTAATACATAGAAGATAATACTCAATTATAGAGGACCTATCGCTATGATTCATGTATTTAGTTTCTTGTTCAGTGTTGATAAAATATACGGACCAAGTGGGAGAATGTAGTAACATATCTAATTAATGGTCCTAATTTATTAAATCAACGTATCCCCCATTAAAGTGATAACAGCCCCCTCTCTTAATTCCTAAGCGCTCGCTTCCTCCCTTAATCCCTAAGCGCTCGCTTGATGGGGCAAGCGTTGAAGGAAAAGGGTATAAAATAGGAACCCATCCTAAGGTTTCATTACGAAGGGTTCTCTAAGGGTTCAGAACACTATTCTCTCAAGAGAGATCCTAAGGTTTCTGAATACGGTTCTCTCAAGAGAGATCCTATAGTTTCAGAACAAGGTTCTCGAGAGAGATCAAGGTTCGTTCTCGAGAGAGATCTTAAGGTTCTATAGAGAGAAACCTAAAGTGGAGGCATTGGAAATGAGTCCCTGATCAAGAGCAATCATGAAGGCATACACCATCTGGATGCGAGAGCTGATTAGAAGACCGATCCATCGAGAGGAAGAGGAAAGATCAAGAAGATCAATCGATATCGTTAAGGAAGGAAGATCTCCCGTGCAGTCCATAGGAAGATCAGATTCCTTACCACCATTAAATAATAATGGCTGGAGGTAATTATATTTAAGTAAAATTAAGTCTATCAAGATAACATAGCATCATAACAAAATAGAAGAACCCATTACGGATAGTAACATATGAACTTATCGCACAATTGACATTAGAATAAATTGGAGGAATTGGATGAACCGAGTGAAAAAAATTTACCCAAAAAGGATAATAGCACGACCTTATCGCACAATTGACATTATAATAAATTGGATGAACCGAATGAAATTAATTACCCAAAAAAACTGTCGATTGACTTCTAACTAATGATCTTAATAAATTGGAGAATATAAATTATCGAGTGAAACAAAGCCTACCATTCGATTTACTCACAGAATTATCACTTGCGAATAATTATTTCTCACGAGACGATACTAAACAGCTGTGCATATGTACCTCAGAGCTTGAAGGTTGATGACGGCAACGGTTGCTCGCCCTTGGATGATTTCATAGATATACCGATCGACTAGTAGAACCATTTTTTTAACAAAAAAAAAGGAGAAGAAAAAGAAGACAACAGAGAGGGAGAACCCGGGAAAAAAAACCCCGTGCGATCTCCCAAGCACGAAAAAATAAATATTTTATTAAGATCTGGTGACCTGCCATGCGAGCGCACCCAACATGGCAAAGGTCGATGCGATAACATGCTACCGTCATGATACCAATTTCCCCTCCCTTAACTTCCATTCCATGGATCCATGGAGCTCCTGTCTTTCCTATATTCTACATCATAGAACACGGAAACCCACCCCTCAACATCAAGTTTAATTTCACAAACTAGAGATATCATATAGAGATCTATTGATTAAGAACCTCGTTTTTCACGACCCCGAAGTCCATCACGTTTCCAACGGACCGATCGTACAGATCTGCAAGAAAAAATAGCTAGATCTGAGATAACTTAGATCATCTTCTCCAGATCCAAAGCTTTGTAAACAGGTGATGAACCCCTGAAAATCTGTTGAAAAAAGAGCATCTACACCAAAACTCGCACAAGCGTATAGATCGAACACCTTATCATTAAGGGGAAAAGGAACGAAAAAACTTTTCACAGCCGATTAACAAAGGGACAAAAAAGAAATCACAAAAATATAGCCGTAGATCAGCCAGAAAAACAGATAAAAAAAAAAAATCAAAACTCAAACGAGACAATAGATCGCCAGATTTATAAACAAAATAGGATAAATTTGTGATGCATAAAATAGAAGAAGAAAGAATCAGATAAAAATATAAAAATCAATAAAACAAATATATCTACAAAATAAAACCGATAAAGGAAAGGCAAGAAGAAAGAACCATAACTCTCTGCGAAACAACCGAAAAGAAGACGCACAACGAAAACAAAGAGAAGCCGGCCGAACCAACCGGATGGCGCTAGGTACTTATTGACCGCTTTCGAGAGGATGGACGGCAAGATTAAAGCGGTGGAACTCTTGTCGCGCTTAGATGCATCCACGTGTTTGAATGGTATTGGTCGTGCCAGATAAGGCGGTGGTGTCAGGCATGGACGTGACTTTCGTTGATTGCTCATGTCACAGGACCGACAGTTCCGTTGCGGGAACGGCAAGGCTGAGCGATGCATTATCGTCCAACGTTCCGCATATGAAATATATATGCGGAATGTGACGTGCTGTCCGAATTAGAGCGGATGTAATTCGAATATTCGATGGATGCCAATTTTAGCAATAATTTATTCTTGGCTTGTCGGCTGGGATAAAAAAAATGACGCTCTGGAATGTACGGGGCTAAGTTTTTTAACACACAAACGTTTTTCCGTCACCAAGTTTGACTGGATTCAATGAAATTTGGTGCATCCCAAACATTTGCCTATTTGAATTAACTTTAAAGTCTAATTAATAGCTACCGGTCTCTAATAACTAATTTATAATATTTAATAGCAAGTTAATAAATTTATTTTTTAGGTATTAACCTTTCAAAAATTAACGATTAGGATTAACTAATTGAAGAAATTGTGGAATCAACCTCTACTCTATTTTTATAATTTCTATTTTAATTTCTTAAACCTTTTATATTTGCCTATGTTCTCTGTTTTCATGTCAAATTTTTTTCCATAAATCCTATGCCTTACAGAATAAGATTAGTTTTAGGTTAATAAAAATAATTGCTCAACGATAAAATATTATCGATATGTATAAATAAATTATATTTTTTATTAAATAAAAAAGTGCTTTAAAAATATTGTATAATTGGTATATTTCATTAAAATTAAAAAAAATCATAAAATCACTATTATACCAGCTATGCGATATGTAATAGAGTATTAGATAATATTAAACTAATATATGAATAAATTAAATATAACAAAAATACGTATATTAAGATGGATATATGATAAAACTTTAAAATATAGAATTAAAAATAAATATATAAGAGAAATGATAGAAGTAGTCCTAATTAAAGATAAAATGAAAAAAAAAATCGATTATGATAGTTTGAACATATACAACGAAGACCTTTAAACGTTTTAGTTAGAAAAAATAATCTTTTATCAATTCATGATAAGAATGGAGGTAGACCTAAACTAAGATGAAAAGAAATAATTGAAAAAAATATATTATTGTAATTTGAATATCGATTTAGCCCTGAACAGTGCAGAGTGGAGGAAGCTTGTTCATGTAGCCGATCCCAAGAAGGTGGAAAAACGTTTAGATGAGTTGAGTTGAGTTAAGCAGCATAGAATTATTTAGCTATCAAATAATATTTTAAATTTTTATTTATATAACTTATTTTAAATAATTAATATTATATTATATTTAAATAAATATATTTTATTTATTATTTAAATATTTTAATAGCAATAGTAATAATAATTTTATTAAAAATTTTATTAAAAATAATTATTAGCTGACAACAGTCAAATTGATCAATGAGCTGAATGCTTTTTTTTCTATCTTCGTTTTATTTTATGAAAAAAAAGGGTTAGAAAATGAAACAGCAAATCCCAAGTTTGGCTTTTCTAAGGGACCAAAATGATAGCTATTATAATATTAAAAGGCTCTTTACAAATTAACAATGGTTCAAAAAGGTCATTATTAAGATTTTTAATTAATAAATAGTATATTCTAATTATAATATATTTGGTCATGTTGCCGCAGAAATCCGTTCTTCGACTTGGGTGCAGCCCATCTCTGGATCCGAACGCTATCTTTCGTCTGGGTGGACCTCCAAGATAATCCTCACGCAAAGAATGTTGGGGGTGGCCCTCTGCGAAAGACCCTTCGATACCCAAGTTAGTGGAGATTCACAACAAGCAGATATGAGGAGAAGGCTCTTGCAGAAGAGTTTCTCAAGAATGGCTCATGAGCTGTGCTTGAGCTTCAATGGAGTTTACAGTGAAAGAGTAAGCGTACCTAAAGAATTCTTAGATAGGGTATTTATAAGTTGTTGGTGTGATGATAGGCAATTACCTGACTTCTTGGACGTGTCATAGGAAATCAGAAATCGTCATGATTCTAATATGATTCGAATCAAATTTGTTATGAGACACGTAGCACTCGAATAATTAAAAAATAGTTATATTTTTAAATTATTTCTATCAATTAAATAAAAAATATTTAATTATTTCTTTACTCTAATTAGAAAGGGTAATTTTTTAAATAATCGATTTAGTTATGAATAGAGAAAAGTAAAGAAAGTAGATTCATGCAACCAATTCTATATAGTTGAAAAAAAAAAAGCTTAAATGAGTTGAATTGAATTATTGCAGTTGAAATTCAATCGGATTAGTTGATTGGGTTCAAAATATTAATTAACTTAAATTAACTTTTATAAATAAATTTCATGAAAATAAATCATTTATATATTATAATTAAGTGAAAAGAATTAAAAAAGATTTAATCGTTAATATTAAAAAAAATTAGTTCAAATAAAAATTTATTCAACAAATTGATAAAAATAATTAAAATAAAAAAATAAATTTTATATAATGGATATTTATATATTGAACTGAATTAGAATTAGGATAGATTGGGTAAAAAATACATATAAAAAATTTAAATTTGGTTCCAGTACATGTTTAAATCTGAGCTGATCTGATATTATCTGCTCCATTTGCGGACCTAGCTAAAATTATCGCCAACGATATGCATTATTTTTTGATGAGGGAGACAGATGGGACGTTAATTTCGCTGCGCTGCTATGCTCCTTTCCGCCACCAATCACTGACTGCGCACGTCAATCAAAGTTAGGGTGACATGACCTCTTTCTACCGGCCATCTATCTACAACCGGATTAAAAACAATTAATAACGTGCTTAATGTAATTTAAATCAACATGGCACTTTAAAATAAAGTAAAGCAGCGGAAAGTATTGAGAATTATTTCTCGCCTCGAGATAAAGAAAAAGAAGCTTTGAATTCTGATTCTTTTGGTCCTTTCTCTACCCAAATTGATGGTGTGTTGTTTTTTTTTTATCGTAGAGCAGGTACCAGGGGCCAATTTTATATGCACAAAACTCTCCAAAAATTTCTGCCATCATAAAGATTTTCGGAGCACGTTTGGGCGATGGTTACGGAGCTATTTTGCACGTTCAAATTTTAAAATACATAAACCACAAAATTAAAAATTAGGAGTTGGTTGTTCCCCTGGCCGGTAGGAATCTAAATTAACAAACATTCTTCACTTGGTCTATGTATTTTCACCATGCACGATATTAACATACGGATCATGGCGACAGTTCCTCTAAATGCGAGTATTGTCTTCCATGTATTACAATATGTTACACTTCCCAACATAGCCCAAATAACTTAATGAATAAACCCTATGTTTATTCGTGGTCCAAACATAATGATATTCCTCAAAAAAACAAATATGTATATAACTTAAAGGAGAAATATCCAAACTGAATAAGAGTTTCATTGAAGAACAAGTATATACAATGACATTACATCACGGAATTAAGTCCCATTCGCGCTACATGATCCTTGAAACCTTTTGGTGACATGCCTTTAGTCAGAGGATCCACGATCATCAATTCAGTGCTGATGTGTTCAATAACCACTTTCTTTTCTTTAATACGCTCTCTTATGGCTAAGTACTTAATGTCGATATGTTTACTATGGCTACCACTCCTATTGTTCTTAGCCATAAAAACAGCAGCTGAATTATCACAGTACAATGTTAAGGGCCTCGAAATAGAGTCCACAACTTTAAGCCCATATACGAAACTCTTCAACCATACACCGTGTGAGGTAGCTTCAAAACAAGAGACGAACTCAGCCTCCATAGCGGAAGTAGCAGTCAAGTCTGCTTGGCACTCTTCCATGATACAGCTCCATCAGCTAACATAAACACATAACCTGACGTTGATTTACGTGAATCAATAAAGCCAGCAAAGTCTGCATCACTATATCCAATGACTTCCAACTTCTCAGTCCGTCTATACATGAGCATGTAATCCTTGGTTCCTTGAAGGTATCTCATAACCTTCTTTGCAGCCCGCCAGTGGTCAACACCTGGATTACTCTGATATCTCCCAAGCATTCCAACAACAAATGCAATGTCAGGCCTGGTACAAACCTGAGCATACATAAGGCTTCCAATAGCTGAAGCATATGGAATGGGTCTCATCTGTTCGCGTTCGAACTCATTTTTGGGACACTGATTCAAGCTGAATCTATCACCTTTCACAATGGGTGCTACACTCGGTGAACAATCTTTCATGCGAAACCTTTCTAGAACCTTGTTGATATAGGTCTCTTGAGACAAGCCCAAAATGCCTCTAGATCTATCTCTATGGATCTTTATGCCAATGACATAAGATGCCTCACCCATATCCTTCATATCAAAGTTCTTTGAGAGAAATTATTTCACCTCATATAGCAAACCCTTGTCATTAGTCGCAAGCAAAATGTCATCCACATATAACACAAGAAAGCAAATCTTGCTCCCACTGACCTTTTGGTATATACAAACATCCATGATGTTTTCTTCAAAGCCAAATGAAGTAATAACATCATGAAATTTCAAATACCATTGACGGGAGGCTTGCTTTAATCCATATATGGACTTATTCAGCTTACCGACTAAATTCTCACCACTACTAGAGGAAAATCCTTCTGGTTGTTTCATGTAAACCTCTTCCTCTAGATCACCATTAAGGAACGCCGTTTTCACATCCATCTGGTGTAACTCTAAATCAAAATGAGCCACCAATGCCATGATTACACGAAGGAGTCCTTTTTAGATACAGGAGAAAAGGTCTCCGTGTAATCTATTCCTTCCCTCTGAGTAAATCCTTTGGCAACAAGTCTAGCCTTATGTCTCTCAATGTTGCCTTCTGAGTCTTTCTTAGTTTTAAAGACCCACTTACAACCAATGGCTTTTACACCATCAGGCAACTTGACAAGATCCCAGACTTTGTTAGATGCCATAGAATCCATCTCTTCTTTCATGGCTTTGTACCACAAGTCAGATACATTAGAACTCATGGCCAGTGAAAACGTTTCAGGATCATTTTCGGCTCCAATATTGTAGTCACATTCTTGCAGATACACAACATAATCACTAGGAATTGCTGGTCTCCTAGTCCTAGTAGACCTCCTCAATGTTGCCTCAACATTCTCCTGTGAAACAGGATCATGTTGCTCAACAGGTTGTTCAACAATTTCGGGTATTTGCTGAACTTCAAGGTCTACTGGATTTGGATCAGCAATTTGTGGAATCTCTTGGACCTGTTGCTCAACATGTGCATGAACACAAGGCGCACTGTGAACTACAACAATCGGTCCACTACTTGAAGTGGAGCATTGAGCATCTTGATGACCTTTCCCAAGACCAAGGTCTTGAAAATGATCGCTCCCACTAATTAAGTCGTTTTCAAGAAATTTAGCATTTCTTGATTCCACAAATCTAGTGCTATGAGAAGGACAATAAAATCTATATCCCTTGGATCTTTCGGCATAACCAACAAAATATGCACTTAAGGTCCTCGGGTCCAACTTCCTTTCATGTGGATTATAAATCCTCACCTCAGCTGGGCAACCCCAAACGCGTACATGTCGCAAACTCGGTTTCCAACCTTTAAACAACTCAAAAGGTGTCTTTTGGACAGCCTTGGTTGGAACCCGGTTTAATATGTACACCGCTGTCTTAAGGGCTTCAGTCCATAAGGACCGAGGAAGTTTGGAGCTGGCAAGCATGCTCCTTACCATGTCCATTAATGTTCGGTTTCTTCTTTCAGCTACACCATTCTGATCTGGAGAACCAGGTAAGGTGTATTGGGCAACAATCCCACAATCTTGAAGAAACTTTGCAAATGGACCGGTAGCTTGTCCACTCTCAGTGTATCTACCGTAGTATTCTCCTCCCCTATCAGATCTTACGATCTTGATTCGTTTGTCACATTGTTTCTCTACTTCAGCCTTAAAAATTTTGAAAGCATCAAGTGCCTCACTTTTGCTGTTCAATAAGTAGAGATACATGTAACGCGAATAATCATCAATAAAGGAGATGAAATACTTATTACGGTATGCATCTATATCAGGACTACAAATGTCTGTATGAATTATTTCTAACAATTGAGAACTCCTCTTTGCACCTTTCTTTGACTTGTTAGTCTGCTTACCTTTAATGCAGTCTATACAAGTACTAAAGTCAGTCCAATCAAGAGTACTAAGTACTCCATCATGTACCAACCTCTTGATTCTATCAATGGAGATATGACCTAATCTCCTATGCCACAAATTAGACGAATTCTCATTAACGACACATCTTTTAACACCAACATGCATAGAAGAATAGTGATTGTCATTTTCTAAATTAAGACGAAAAAGACCATCAGACAATGTACCACATCCAATAATCTCAGATCCATAAGAAATACTGAAAGACGAATCCAAAATTTAAAGGAATATCCACAAGATACAAGTCTTGAAACAGAAACTAAATTCCTAGCAAAACCAGGAATATAAAATGTCTTTTCCAAACTTAAAATAAAACCACTATCTAAAACAAGTTTGCAAGTTCCAATGGCTTCCACATGTGATGACATCTTGTTTCCAGAATAGATGCAGCATTCACTTCCCACTGGTTTCCGCAGGTCTTGCAATCCCTGCAAGGAGTTGGTAACATGGATTGAAGAACCAGAGTCAATCCACCATGTGTCTTGAGTAACATTAATCATGTTAGATTCATAACAGACAAAAGAGAGTTGAGTACCTTTCTTGTCAAGCCACTGTTTGAACTTGGCACAATCCTTCCTCAAATGCCCTTTCTTCTTGCAGAAGAAACATTTGGAACTTTTCTGAATGTCCCCTTTGGCAGGAATCTTGCCCTTGTCCTTTGCTTGAAATTTCTTTTTCTTTCCTGGTGTTGTCAAATTTACCTTCTCACCCTCTTCCACAGCAAGTCTACCCTCCTCTTGAACACACATGGTCATAAGTTCATTAATTGACCATTTATCCTTATGTGTGTTATAAGAGATCTTAAATGGGGCATATTGCGGTGGTAGAGTGTTGAGAATGTAATGCACTAGAAAAGAGTCAGACATCTCAACTTCAAGTCTCTTCAATTGAGCCGCAATGTCCCTCATCCTCATAATGTGGTCACGTACACCGCGTATACCACTCAGTTTTATGGATGAGAACTGGTGAATTAGGGTGCTAGCTAAAGCCTTGTCTGAAGATACAAATTGATCATCGATCGCCTTCAGCAAGTCACGGACATTGTCATAATGCTCAAGGGAACCCCTGATGCCATCTGAGATCTTGGTCTTTATGAACATTATTGAGAGACGATTAGATCGCTCCCATTTTTCATAAAGAACAGAATCTTCAGGCGGTTCATCCTTCCTTATGGCGTAATCAATGTCCTTGCACCCTAGATGAAGGAGAGTTCTCTCCTTCCAAATTTTATAATTGTCCCCTCTGAGCTCAGGAACATCACAAATCATATCAGAGAAATTAACAGGCTGACAAACTGCAAAAATTAAATAACCATACTCATGTTACAAAACTTTGAAGCTCTTTAAACAATATGACATATCCACCAATGTAAAATACGTCAAAATATGAATCTACTGACATAAAACTTGCCTGTGGGCTGAAGTATTAATTCAATTAGATTCACATTTAAACTATATGATAAAAATTATCAAATTATGCCCTTAATTTCTAATCCCTGTGGGTAAATTAGAAAATATAATTTGACATTTTATCCTAATTAATTATATAAATATAACAAAATTTTATGGAATAAATTTTATTATATCCATATAATTAATTATAATTAATGTCTATTATTTATGTGATTTATTAACTTTATTATACAATTTTATAATTAAGGATGGTGGCTACTCCTCAATTATTCAATTGTATTTATCACTTAGACATTATTTAAATTTTATGCTCAATTATGTCACTTAAGATGCATGCATAATTCACAAAATTTACACACACAAATTCTAAATATAATTGAACATAAATATGCAGGCTAATGGCCCATCACTTAATGAACGAGCCAACAGCCCGTCATCCTCACCCAATTCCAATAGTTTAATTTAACCAAAATATCTCAATCACCTCAAAATTTTTGGATCAGATGTGTCCAGACTGCTGCAATCCAGCCTGCTACAGTTCAGATTATGTGCACGGCCCAGCCTCACTGCTGGCCCAGACAACATAGCCAATCAACGCTGAACAGCCTGATTGGGCCAGATGCCCGCTGGGCCAGCCTGGCCCAGGCCGCTGGGCCAGCGCCTGGCCCACCCAGGCGCTACCAGCACCTGGGCGTTGCCCAGCACTGGTTGGCAACCAGCGCTGGTGCTTGGGCGCTGGCAGGCAGCCAGCACCCAGCCAGCACCCAGCCAGCCAGCGCCTAGGGCTGGCGTCCCTCTTTTTTTTTTAATAATGCCACGGCCCTTTTTTTTTATTCTGTATTGTCTGCACGTTTTCAGTAAGAAACGTTTTTCATCCGTCCTTATCCCGTGTGCACATATCCGAAGCAAGGAAACCCACGCTTCCTCTTTTTATGGTGATTTGATTGTGAGATATTTGGATTTATCTTTATTCAAACTATATCCAAAAGGGTGAGTGAACAGATAAATGCATGCTTCATGGCATAAGTCTTATCGATCAATCTCTTAAATAAAACTAAATTAAATAACTGAATATTTAGAGTTTATCGGATCTAATGCCCTTTCAGATGATTCTTGATGATCTATTAACTCTCCCGGTACGCAGGTAGTTGGGTCAAACGCACCAAGGTACTACAGCAGCCTCCCTTATTGGTACGTCCCTAATATCCCTACCGTACGCCCGTTGGGTAAATAATCCAGGGTACTACCAGTAGCCTCCCCTTTGGACTATCCCTAAAACGAGAGAAATAGAAATCAAGAACGTCTTGCCCCTCTTTATTTTTGATCAGGATAAAATTTTAAATAGATATTTTCCAATATTTAAAACAAAATCCAACATAAAGAAGAGCCCAAAAGCAGAAAGCATTCGCCAAAACGAGACAGAGGCGTCAAGGCTCTGATACCAAATGTAAAACAACCAATAACGTGCCTAATGTGATTTAGATCAACATGGCACTTCAAAATAAAGTAAAGCAGCGGAAATAGTATTGAGAATTACCTCCCGCCATCGTTTGGCCTCGGGATAAAAAAAAAGGAAGAAGCTTTGAATTCTGGTTCTTCTGATCCTTTCTCTACCCAAATCGATGGTGTGTGGTTTTTTCATATCGTAGAGCAGGTACCAGGGACCAATTTTATATACATAAAACTCTCCAAAAATTTCTGCCATCATAGAGATTTTCGGAGCACGTTCGGGCGATGGTTACGGAGCTGTTTTGCACGTTCAAATTTTAAAATACATAAACCATAAAATTAGGAGTTGGTTATTCCTCTGGCCAGTAGGAATCTAAATTAACCAACACCGGAAAGTTACAGAAATGGTGTTTACAAGGTTACGGTAATACTTAAGATTGTGTTTGTTAGAAAAAATATTATTTACAAATAAATATATGGAATAAAATTTATTTTTGATTATCTTATTGATCATATTAAATACAAAAAGATAAATTTATAGGATAACTTTTTTTTACTTTTATTTAGAGGGATAACCAGCTATTTCTATTTTCTAGGAATAAATTAAGGGGATAACCCATGGTTAACCATAGATTATCCATTTGGTTAACTTTATTCCTAGCTATCCCTTAGGCTGTGTTTAATATGGTGGATAAGGGGGGATATCCCCTAGATATCCTTCCTTATCCCCAAATGCTATACCTACAAGGGATAGTACTGAAAAAGCTTAACCAGAGGGGATAACCCATGTTTTACCATGGGTTATCCCCTGAACTTATTCCCTAGGGAACCCAGGAATAACTAAAGTTATCCCTTGATGGCAGAGTGGTAATTTTAAAAAGGTGCTTATCCCCTCAGCTATCCTCTGGATAAATGCTATCCTATACATTTATCCAGAGATAGCCAAAAAGCTATCAAACATAGCTTTATAGTTATGGTTTTTGAAAATAAAAGGAGATATCCATCCCTCGTGGATATCCCCTCTTATCCCTATTTTCAAACACTACCTAAGAGACCACTGACTATAATCAAATATGGTGATGACAACATTGACGGCACAAACTCTTAGGTCACGGAGGGGAGAGAGAGAGCGCGCCATATGAACTAGCTAAGTAGGGGTTTAATGTGATATAGGTGTTAGGTTGGGCTTAAGCTCCTCGAAACCCATATCCACCTTGAAGTTATTGGGGCTAAGAAGCCGGAACAGCTGAGGTTGTCGCAATGTCACAATCTACCTCAAACTTTGAGCAATTAAATTGTTCAAATTCTTTACCATACGAGGTTATAGAGCATGGTGTAGATCGCCTGCTAAGGAAAGCTTCTATGCTTAATGAGCTGGAGTTGGAGTCGGTGTGGCCCTTCTAGATGGACCTGCAAGTCTTCAAACCATTGGTTTTTCTTGGACTTTTTCCCACCAACATATGTGATAGAAACTGCCTTTAGCTCTGGCAATCTATGATTGCTTCATTCTCCTTTAAAATCATGTTTGTTCTTAGTTGTTTTGCACCATGACGTGGTGAGGAGGAGTTTTGATATGACCACCATGATAAACAAAATATCTTCGACCACGTCTGCATTCACGACCGTGTCCATGACCATGCTTTTATTTATAAAATTGATATGTAGTCGCATTCACTTTAGGGAATGGTACAAAGCCAGTTGGACGGGCTTCATGGTTTTTCATTAAAGTTTATTATTTTATTTAGCCACAAGAAGGTAGAAAATTAGTTCAAAATATTTCTTAAAATCTGAATATTTCTTAAAACCCTTTTCACGATATTGCTGCTGCAGGAGCAAATTGTAAGCATGAAAATGTACAAAAAGGTTTTTTTCCAACATATCCTCATCAGTGATTTTTTCTTTACATAATTTTAATTGGGAAGTAATTCTGAACATAACTGAATTGTATTCACTTACTATCTTATAATCTTTTAGACGTAAATGCATCCAGTCATAACGAGTCTATCAAAAAATGACTGTTTTTTATGGTCATAACCCTTAGGAAGAATGGCTGTTTTTTTATGGTTATAACGCTCTTTTATTATTCCAAAGGACAAGGGGATTTTTATCGTTAAGTATTCAACTTTTTTTATACTTTCAATCTTTCTTTAAGGTGGTGTTAGAAAGATCATTGCTTTTGCTTTGTTTTGGTTGGATGCCTCGTCATCATCTTTAATTGTATCACCAATGGCATTAACCTCTAGATGGATTTCAGAATATCAAGTATCTATGATAGATAATTTTTGTCTATGATATCTAGTGCCACAAAATCAAGTTTTACTAAATTTGTCATAACAATACTATCAAAGAGCACAAAGTAAATTAGTACACAACCTTTTATTAGAATAAAATTTATTCAAATTTAGAACAAAATTATTCAAATTTAGTAAAGAGTAGAGACAATCGTGTGTATATATAATATATATATATATGATATTTATCTCAATAAAAGTTTCTTCAATAAATGTAAAATGATGAGTAAAGAGTCGAGTCTGCTGATAACGTGCTATATTGTTATATAATTAAATAATATAATTAAATAACGTGCTATATTGCTATATAATTAAAGAGTAACAATGGTCTTGTTTCATCTTTTCTTATTTCATCCGTATCTTATTTCATCTATCCTTTTCAAATACAATTCCTAATCTATTTATAGGCAATTGGTAAAAGATGTCATGGATAATACAATAGACATAACCTCCCTTAAATACCAATGGACACATCTTTATAACTTGACATAATCTTTCTTTAGAATATAAATGGACATCCAATATTATAACAGATTTAACAAAGTTAGTATATAATTTTTTATTCTTCATCGTGTAATTCCCGAAAATAACGTAGAGAGGAGAGTAAAATGAGTTTCAGACAGAGATGGAATCAGACTTAGTTTTTTCTAACAAAATTCTGTAGATCTTCCCTACTTATTTATAGAGATGAAGAGGAGGATCGCTATGACAACGTATTTAAGTCGTAGAAGTGTAATTTTATTTCTTGTAACCAAATTTCTGATCGTGAAAAGCAGGAGTTCAAAGAAAAAAGAAGAACATTTCACGTAATTTCAACCCGAGATCCTGTGAGGGAAGGCTTGTTAAATTTATGTTTTGAGGCGGTTTATGGCCGTTTGCGAGAAAGAATCGATGGCATGTGTTGTAAATTAACTGAACTTCACGCTTTTTTTTTTTTTTAAAGGGGTTTGCCACGTCAGTTATGTTATGCTGTCGTGGAGGGTGATGTGTCCTATGACGTAGCTATAGGTCTGACGTGGAAGATCATGTGGCCACGTTTATGTGGAAGAAATTTAGGGACTTATATGTAATTGGGAAGCTTCTGTTTTCATGATAAAGGATGCTATGCCGATGAGTTCCTTAAAAAAATCATAGAAAATTGTAGGATTGTCCGATTTAGATTATTTTTATGCCGTTTTTCTTCTAAAATCATGTAGATTAACAAAGTTCATGCACATTACAAAATATCGAATGTTGATTATATATATATATGGCTTGGAAGGGATTGGGGAAATTCTATTGGCACCCCAAAGATTACTCTCCACACCCATACTTACTTAAAATTAGAATACCTAAAATACCCTAAGATGTAATTACTTTTCTACCCTGCTTATTTCTCTCTACACCCACCTGATCAAACCCCTAATAACATTTCCAAACTTCTCTCCCAGGCACAGCCATCTCCCTTCCTCCCTCCCTCTCTCAACGATTGTCTCTGAAATCAGGGTCTAGACAAGGTTTGTAGCTCTCATTTCAACAATGGAGAAGCAACTAGTAATCTGGGAAGGCGACGGTGACGATAAGGTTCGTTTTTAAAAACTGAATCGTCTTTTTTTTTTTCCCGGATCGCGTTCCGTTCGGCCTACCAGGGCCGAACGGAATAGATTTGTTCAGCCATCCCAGGCCGAACAGAAACAATATGTTCGGCTTAACCTGGCCGAACAGATGCATTCTGTTCGGCTAGGTTATGCCGAACATATTGTTTCTGTTCGGCCAGGGGCCGAACAAAGCTATTCCGTTCGGCCAGCCCTGGCCGAACAAATTATTCCGTTCGGCCATACTTAGCCGAACGAAACCATTATGTTCCAAATATAAATTTAACATAATATTTTATCCTTGTAGGATGATGCGTCAACCGAATCAAGCAAAATTGGCTCAGATTGTGTTATGGATTACACAAATGAATTTACAACTTACGAAGTATGATAATTTTGATTGCAATTGTTGCTGACTTGTTTTAATTGTATACTATACTTGCTAAATTATACTATTTATTGTGTAGATATTCAAGAGTAGAGAAGAATTGTGTAGTTGGTGTCGGGAAGCTGGGAGGAGGAACGGATTAGTTATTGTAATTAAAACATCTGATTCGGGAAGCAATGTTAGGAAACCAAGAATCAAGTTAGGTTGCGAAAGGAGCGGTAAGCACAAATGCACAAGCGGAAAGGAAAAGGAAAAGGGATCAAAGAAGAGGGCTAGTGGTACAAAGAAGTGTGGATGCCCATTTTTATTAAGAGGAAGGAAATTGGACACTGCGGATGATTGGATTTTGGAGGTTATTTGTGGAGTGCACAATCATCCGTCTGCGAAGCATTTCGAGGGACACTCATATGCTGGAAGATTATCTAGGGAGGAGACTTCATTGTTAGTGGATATGTCGAAAACTTTGGTTCGGCCAAAGGATATATTGTCCACATTGAAGCAAAGAGATGCCCACAATGTTACGACAATGAAGACGATCTACAATGCACGCCAGAGGTGTAAGGTTTTAGAGAAAGCAGGGAGATCACAGATGCAACATCTTCTTGGTAAATTAGCCGATGCTAAATATATTGAGTGGCATAGGAGTTGCGGTAGTACTGACGTGGTGCGTGACTTGTTTTGGGCACACCCTGGATGTATAGATTTGTTACGTGCATTTCCTCGTGTATTGATTATGGATTGCACATACAAGACGAATAGATATCGTCTTCCTCTGTTAGAGATTGTGGGGGTGACATCAACTAATCTCACATTTTCTGTTGCTTTTGCATACATGGACTCTGAGCGGGAAAATAACTATACATGGGCATTAGATAGATTGCGCAGTGTCATGGATGCTGATGTTTTGCCTGAGGTGATAATCACAGATAGAGATTTGGCTCTATTGAATGCAATTAAGAGGGTATTTCCTACATCTTCACATATGTTATGTAGATGGCATATTAGTAGGAATGTTCTGGCTCAATGCAAAAGATTATTTGAAACAAAGGAGAAATGGGATATGTTTATAATGAGTTGGAATATACTGGTCCTGTCAGCCACAGAAGATGACTATAATGTTCGTTGGAGTGCACTTCAGAGAGATTTCAGTTCGTATCCAGATGCCTTGCGATATGTATCAGATACCTGGTTGAGCAAATACAGGGAAAGATTTGTCGCAGCGTGGACGGACAATTATAGGCACTACGGGAATGTGACAACAAATAGGTATTACAAGAAAAAGATTTCCCTTAGCAATTCATATATTATATTTTTATCTTTGATATATAACTTTGATCTAATTTGCTTACCTTACTAGGGCTGAAAGTGCACATGCAAGGCTTAAAAGACAGCTTGGTTCAAGCCAAGGTACTTTCGAGTCTTCTTGGACAAAAATAAATAGTTTGATTGAGTTGCAGCACAGCGACATTAAAGCCTCATTCGAGAAGAGTTTGACGGTCGTGCAACACAACTTTAAGCCTGCTGAATTCAAAGAACTGCGAGGATTCATATCTATATGTGCATTAAATCATATCCTTGCCCAATCGAATCGGGCCAATTCAGCTGAGATTCATGAATCAGCTTGTGGGTGTGCTATTCGACGCACACATGGCTTACCATGTGCTCATGAGATTTTGCGGTATAGGATGAAAGGTCGGCCTATTCCCCTCGACTGCATAGATCCTCATTGGATGAAACTTGATATGCAGCCTGCTAAAAATGTGCAAAGTTTGAAGTTGACCTGTAAACCAGAGTTGAATATAATTGCCGAGAAATTCGAGCAGTTAGATGGGGCATCTCAATTGCAAATGTTAAAGAAATTAAGAGAGATTGCAAGTCCTGATAGTACATCTCTTGAAGAACCTGCGAAAAGGAAGATCGGTATACGTGGGCGTGCTTCATTGGAGGTTGATACTTCTACTCGCCGTGACCCTTCCGCATTTGAGTTGGTTCTATCTGGACAGGATAGTTATTCACCTGGTTCGCAGCAAAATATTTTAGGGATCCCAAGGATGCAGATGCCGAAGGGGCAGCCAAAGAAGAAGGTACGAAGCTTTTCTTTAATATAGCTTATCGTTATATTTTATATAATTCATATCATTCAATACAATTTGTAGGTTATTCGTCAACGAATCCGGTCACATAAGCCAATGATCTATATAAATCAACTTCCAGACGGGTTGAGGGCATTCATCCAGCACATCAAGGATGTCAAAGCTGATGGCAACTGTGGATTCCGAGCAATTGCTGACTTACTTGGCTTCGGAGAGGAAGATTGGCCACGTGTC
Source organism: Calamus simplicifolius (assembly GCA_900491605.1). Lineage (NCBI taxonomy): Eukaryota > Viridiplantae > Streptophyta > Magnoliopsida > Arecales > Arecaceae > Calamus > Calamus simplicifolius. The sequence goes on along the minus strand of UESW01004131.1, from coordinate 103,971 downwards.
AGGAGGGATTTATTACATGAGTTGAACTGTCATATAGAGCACTATCGCGCATTGTATGCTGTCGAGGGGAGGGTTGACGAGATCGCTCATGCATTATCATATTTTGAGGATTGTCCGCCATATGACCGGTGGATGACCATGCCAGATATGGGGCATCTTATAGCATCATGCTACAATGTTGTCCTGTACCACCTCTCCTTGCAACAATGTCTGACATTCTTACCGCTCAGATCGGTGCCTCTTCCTCTTGTATCCCGTAAAGACATTGCAGTGGCCTTCGTTAATAGCAACCATTTTGTTGAGGTATTAAATATATTACTCTTTGTCAATTTAAGACATTGCTGTTATTCTTGACGATTTTTTAAACTTGATTACTCTTTGTAGGTTTTCTTGTTGCCGGGTCATCCAGTACCGCCAATAGCAACCAACTGGCAAAAATACCATTTACCTTGTGCTTCCGGATGGGCCAATTCTTATGAATCTAGGATTCAACAGTTCAGAGAAAATATATCGTCCGATGTTATACTTAGCGAGACTGTTGAGTTGTAGAGTGCATTGGTTGTTACAAAGTCAACATTTTGTTTATGTAACATTCAATGCAATTGAAATGAAATGAAAGTTTTAATATCATTTTTTTTATCTTCTTATGTGTGCAAATTGTTTGTATACACTTCGATTAATGTCAAACATTCCATCCCGTGCCATCCCGTTCCATTCGTGCCATCCCGTGCCGGTATGTGCCGGACCAACAATACGCGAAGAAGATCCAAATACTATACTATCCGGATGGGCCAATAATACGCGTGCCGGGCCATCAATTAGTGCCCCGTGCCGGTGGCGTGCCGGATTTTATTAAAGATTTTGAAATAACTCAATAAATCACTCAATTTATAATATTGAAAAATAATTTGAGTACCCTCTTGTCTGCGCACCCGACGGCCCGGGCCCCATATCCTCCTACCCATTCCACACAACCACAAAGCCCCGTGCCGAATATATCCTCTGTTCGGTCTGACAGAGCTGAACAGAGGCAAACTGTTCGGCCCTGTGTCGCCGAACAAATGGCCTCTGTTCGGCCCAGTGTGGCCGAACAGAGGATATATGTTCGGCCACACAGGACCGAACAAGGGTTTTTCGAAAAACCTGTGTTCGGTCCTGTGTGGCCGAACATATATCCTCTGTTCGGCCACACTGGGCCGAACAGAGGCAATTTGTTCGGCGACACAGGGCCGAACAGTTTGCCTCTGTTCAGCTCTGTCAGACCGAACGGAGGATATATTCGGCACGGGGCTTTGTGGTTGTGTGGAATGGGTAGGAGGATATGGGGCCCGGGCCGTCGGGTGCGCAGACAAGAGGGTACTCAAATTATTTTTCAATATTTTAAAATTGAGTGATTTATTGAGTTATTTCAAAATCTTTAATAAAATCCGGCACGCCACCGGCACGGGCCGGCACGGGGCTTTGTGGTTGTGTGGAATGTCGAGGAGGATATGGGTCCCGGGCCATCTGGTGCGCAGATCGGCACGGGGCACCAATTGATGGCCCACGCGTAATATTGGCCCGGCAAGCGTTTCATTGGCACGGCACGCCTTTGATTGGCCTTTGATATTTTTCAATAACCCATGTCATTATATTTTAGATATAATCAATGCGATTTGCGCGATAATTGTGCGGTGTTAATACAAGCGGCCCGGCACGTACCGGCACGGGATGGCACGGATGAAACGGGATGGCACGGGATGAAATGTTTGACAATAAGATAAAAAAATTGGAATTGAAACTTTCATTTCATTTCATTTGCTTTGAATGTTACATATAACAAAATATTGACTTTGTAACAAGCAAAAGTAATACAAATCCCAATCAATCCCCAGCCCGTCGTCGTCGACGCCTATACTGCTGTGTGGGTGCCCGACTAGATCCAGGAACATCAGGTCGTGCATGACTAGGTCCAGGCACATCAGGTGTCGCATGACTAGGTCCAGGCACATCAGGCTCAACAGTCGAGATGTGCTGACCCTGCAAAACATCAACCATATGCGACATAACATCGTACATGTAGTCGGTCCCAAATGATGCAATCTCCACCCGACCCATATGTAGAGTGTTGGTACAATGCTGATGGCATCCTCACAGCGCCGCCGGTAAACGTCAAGATCAACATCGACATCTTCAGTTCGTGCACGATCATATATGCTGGATCGGCTCTCTGGGGGGTGGACAACCAAGTGCGTGATACGAGAATACCAAGCCATATATCCTGGAACACAATCCGATGGTCGGACAACCGGATGGCTCCTACGACGTTGGCTCAGTACGTGATCCTCCCACTCCTCCCATAACTGATCCAAGAAGACATACGCAATACGGTACGATCCTGCTGTCGGTCCTCTACTGGCTCGCGCAGGGGCTAGTGGCGCGCGAGGGATCGTCTGTATCCGACCAAACTGTCGTAGAACCCTTTCAGGATGATAGGGTTCTACGACATCCATACACTTCAGGCATCCACTGAAGAATGCAATGTCTAGGAACGGACGATCAGCTCGCTGATGACGATGGGGATCCCAAATGACCTGCAACATATAAACAATACCCAGCTAGCTCATATATAGCAAATTAAAAAAACTTAAATATACAAGCGATACATCATGGTACATACCTGATCGGCCCTCAAAACGTCCAATGACTCACGAAGAACCACTAAATGGTCCATCGTGGTACGTGATGGAGTGCCAGGATGCCAACGGTGCACGCGGGGCCTCGCATCAGTATAATCAAGGGATGGATGAGGAGTGAGATCTGGAAAATGCTCATAAATCCAAGCCTGGAGCAGCGTCATGTATCCACTGATCTGTCTAACTGATGCCCTAGACGCAATCCCCAGCTGACGGTACAAGAAAGTCAAGGCAGCGGCACCCCAGGAATATGAGCTCACTCTATCCAAATCCCTAAATAGAGCAAGATAAGCTATAGGCACCCTCGTTCCACTTTTATCAACAAAGAGTGTGCACCCTATCAAAAATAGCAAATACCCCCGCGCTGCACACTCTATCCTGTGATGGCTATCTCTATCAGATACAGTGTGAAAATGACTCTTCAGCCACTCTAACCTAACAGACTGACCGCGTACAGATAGAACCTCCTGACGCGCATCTGTATCTGACACACCCAATAGCTCAACAAGTATGTCCTCAGCATCCCGATCGCTCATCCTCTCACATGACACTGAGGAACCCGTGACAGTAATCCCTAAGATGGCGGCTACATCGTCCAATGTAATAGTCATCTCGCCATAGGGTAGATGGAAGGTGTTCGTCTCGGGCTGCCATCTCTCTACGAAGCCCGAGACAAGAATCTTATCGGTGAACCGATAAGAGGAGTGCACTAGATCTATAAGGCCCGACTGCTCTACGATTGCCCTGAACTTCCTATTCGATTGCCCTGATGCCCACCACTGCCATTCAGCTACCTTGGCAGCATGGTTCATGCACTTCAGTGGAGCCCGTTCCTGTAATATAAATGCCATTAATAATTTATATCACAGCATCGTAACGATACATTAAAGAAAGTAAAATGCAATAGCAATTAAACAATACCTGTTGCCTCCAGATCGAGGCTGCTATATGTGTCCTGAAACTACTCAGGACAGACTCATCCTCTGGACCTCCTGGACATGGCCCGACAGCTTCACCTCAACGTCCATAGCGGGCATGTCCTCGTCTACTGTCTCAGCAGGGGGCGATGGTGCAGCAGGAACCTCGGCCTCAGCATGACCGGCACGACGTCTTCTGGCTGACGCCGTGGGTCTAAATCGCGAGGAACCAGCATCCATATCTGAAACTGAGTATCAGCATATACGTCAATCAAAATGCAAATCAAGTAGACAAGTTATATGACGAAACTGAACAAAAAATTCAGATTTACATTGATGAATTATAAGACTAAATTGACCAAGAATGACAAGCCAATAAGTGCAATTGCCAAAATTCAGTAGTGTTGTGCAAGTGGGTTAATAAGTTTACTGTTAACGATCTGGGAGCTCCCATGCCTCCCATGCCGGACACCCGCCGGAGAGGGAGCACCGGGCGGGAATGCCGCCGGCATTCACAAAAAAAAAAAAAAAAACTTAACGGGGAAGGGAGCCGGCGGGCCGCCGGCTCCCTTCCTCGTTCTAATGCCGGACCGCCGGCATGGGAGCTCCCATGCTTCCCATGCCGGACAACCCGCCGGAGAGGGAGCTCCGGGCGGGAATGCCGCCGGCACTCACAAAAAAAAAAAAAATGCTTAACGGGGAAGGGAGACCGGCGGGCCGCCGGCTCCCTTCCTCGTTCTCATGCCGGACCGCCGCCGGCATGGGAGCTCCCATGCCGGACAACCCGCCGGAGAGGGAGCTCCCGGCGGGAATGCCGCCGGCACTCACAAAAAAAAAAAAAAAAATGCTTAACGGGAAGGGAGCCGGCGGGCCGCCGGCTCCCTTCCTCGTTCTCATGCCGGACCGCCGCCGGCATGGGAGGTAAGTAAAAAAAAAAAAAAAGGGACTCACCTGGCCGGAGATCCGCCGGGAGGGGAAGAGGTGCTCCGCCGGGAGGGGAGGAGGAGCTCCGCCGGGAGGAGGAGACGATCGGTGGAGGGCGGGAGGGGGGGCGGCGCGGACGAAAACGGGGAGGGGTGGGTGGGGTGTGCTGAGAAATTGTGAGGGGTGAAAGGGTGTGGGGGTAATTTAGGGATTAAAAAAAATGGGTGGGTGTAGTGAGTTAACATGTGGGTGTACTTAGCAAATTTTTTTTTTTTTAAATGCGGGTGCTGAGAGATTTTTTGTGGGCGCCAATAGAAGCTCCCAAGGGATTGGGATCCAGATTTTAATAATATTAACTTTGATTTCATTGATTATAAGATAGATCCATTTCTTGCTATGCATGAGCACATCAATAAATTGAATAAGAGATTTATGAGGCTTTATAGGAGAGGTCTCAAGGTTTGGCTAAATACTAGGTACATGATTATGTTAGATTTCTTACTAGATAAATGGGAACATGTGGTATAGTCTAATAAAGAAACTACAATTATCATTAGTTTAGTTTATATTGCTGCAAAAATAATTGATAATTATACTAATTATTGATTTTGTGCAATCTCTATTAAGTTGAATATCATTGCTACGACAAGCATTGTTGTTGGTCTCAATTCATGATTATATAGGTAATGATGTTGTGCTCCAAAAAAATCTACACATCCAACTTCCATGGCAATTATCTCATTTTATCCTCTTCCACATTCTAGCACCCCAACTTTTATTGTAACAATAGATGAATGGAAAGTCTACAATCTAACATCTACTAACCCATTATTTTAAAGAAAATGAATTATGGCTCCCCTATTAGGCATCCTATAAAACATCCTACCCTCACTTTTCTTTGGCTTACCATGTACCAATTGTTAAAAGTTTCAAATCGGCAGCCTAAGAAGCTTCGGTACAGAGAACCCTTCCTTTCCTTTCATGCCAGCTACGCTTATTATCAGAAGTATAATAAATCAAATTCATATATATATATATATATATATATATATACACAATTCTTGCATTCAGCGATATACCAAGGCTTTTCAATATATGGAGCGTAACCCATCATTAGGGGTCAACATAGAATGTACTTGAAATTTTAAGTTCAAAAACAGGATCCTTGAATCATGACACAGCATACATACAATAAGATTTTCAAACAAACATCATCATATTCATCTGTCACCAGACTGCTTTGAGGGAATGGAACTCCCATTTATTCGTGTATCTTGATGACAACCTTCCCAACGTTAGAACTAGAGAAAACGGAAACTAAGCTCTCTAGAAAGCTTTCGATTCCATTATTTATTGTGATTTTGGAGACCAGTTTACCTTCCTTCAGTATTCCTTCTATCTCCTTTGCAAAATCTTCGAAATGTTCAAGATAAGAAGCTATCATGAAGCCCTGCATCCTCACTTCTTTGCCAACCGCGTTTAACATATTTCTCACACCTTCACGGTCAGTCCATACCTAATTCCATTGCATTGTAAGAACACATTTTATTTAGAGACTCATTTGTCATCAGCATAAATATACATACCTATATAGATGAAAATAATAATCATTTTGTTTTAAACTTCTTTAAGATACTACAATCATTTGTCCTTTAATTTTTTAAAAATATTTTTTATTATCTTTTATGAAAAAAAAATGTATTTGCAATGCAAAGCACGACTAATGTTAATACGATGGAATACATGATGGAAGGCTGTAATTTTATCAACTAATCGGAATATGCATTGGGATTTTTTTTTTTTTTTTGGTCATCGGGTTTTATTTATTAAATGAATTGATAGACATTACAAGTGCATTTGTTTATAGCACACGGTTTTTCTTATGTGCTTTACTGACTCGAGAGGAATGGGATTTTATAAATGGTTGCCACCTCAAAAACTTAGTTTCTTTACCTAGAGATACTATTTGATGTGGCTAATAGAACCATGTATAAGTTAACGGTCGAAACTAGCTGACAGCGAAAGTCAAAAGGGCACAGGCGACCCAGACTCGGCCCCGGCCTCTCAAGCTGGCCTCAGTCCTCAGACTCGGCCCTGGCCTCTCATGTCGGCCTTAGCCTTCGGACTCGGCCCCGGCCTCTCAAGCTGCCTCAATCCCTGGACTCGGCCCCGGCCTCCCAAGCCGGCCTCAGCCTTCGGACTCGGCCCTGGCCTCTCAAGTCGGCCTCAGTCCCCGGACTCGGCTCCGAGCTTTCAAGCTGCCCTCAACCTCCGAACTCGGCCTCGGCCTCTCAAGTCGGCCTCAACCTCCAGACTCGGCCCCAGCCTTAGTCTTCGGACTCGGCCTCGGCCTCTCAAGCCTGCCTCGGCCTCCGGCACCAGTCCACATGTCTGGCAAGACCAGGCCTACCACTTGCAGCTCATGTGTCTGGCCAGACCTGGCCTACTAACCACCTGCAGCCCATGTGTTTAACAAAACCTAGCCCATCAACCATCTGCGGCCCACTCGTCTGACAAGACCTGGCCCACCAACCATCTGCGGCTCACTCGTCTGATGAGACCTAGCCCATCAACCATCTGCGGCCCACTCGTCTGACAAGATAAGGCCCATCAACCGTCTACGACTGCTCAGATCAGATGGGACAAGGCCCACCAGTTCTAACATTCCATACAGAAGACATCTTCCATTACAGGGCCCCACGTGGCTCACCCCATCGCCAGGTGGCAAGGACCGTCCATAAATCAGGTAAAAGGGATCCCTGACGAGGTATGGACACTTAAGCACTCAAGAGAATTTTTCACTTTTCAACTTTCTCTTTCGAGCTTCCTCAAGCTCATGGCTATGATTTTGATCACTAACTTGAGCGTTGGAGGATTTCCGCCAGAATATTCGGCTCCTAAGACTTCTTGTAGGTCCGAGGAGGAGCGGAACCCTATCATAAAACTCACGGTATTCTCATAGATGCTCGTGTAAGGTGATTAGGCATCATCAGATTGTCGCACCAAGTAGAGGGAGGCCACCCGCGACAAGAGTCATTACTGTTGTTTCCATCGGTACTACGGTCATGACACAGAAGATTATCGCAACTTGAAGCATGCTATCAATGAGCTCATTAGGAGGGGCTACCTCAAGAAGTTCATCCAGAAAGGACCTCCAGTCGTTCCAGCATTAATGGGGCCTCTGCCTATCCAAGCCAACATCGACAACGCTCCGACCGAAAAGATGGTGGGCATGGTCTCCTGGGGGGCAGGTTCTACCTCCAAGAGGCCGAGAGGTTATGACAGGGACATTGCCATGCCAAAGCACGGTCTTCAAGAGGTTTCTGATTGTCTGAGTAACTTTGGCTTACAATGCCATACTCGGGCGACCTGGTCTAAACCTCCTTGATGTAGTTATATCTACTAAGCACCTTCTTGTCAGGTTCCCCACCAGTGAGGGGATTGGCGAGATGCGTGGGAAGTAAAATCTAGTGCAACTATGCTTCCATATGGCTCCTAGCCCCTGAGAGGCGATGGTTCCACTAGCCTCAGAGCTGCTTGATTCTAGAGAATTAGAAAAAAGAAGGGATCCAGCTGAGCATCTATTGAATTTCCCCCTCGGAGATGACCCGGCAAGGACGGTGCAAGTCGAAGAGCTTCTTCTTGCGGAGGCAAGGGACCAACTCCTCACTTTCTTACGGGCTAACTTGGATATCTTTACCTGGTCGGCATTGGACATGCCCGGTATAACCTTGGAGGTAATCACTCATAAGCTCAATATTGACCCAAGGTACCGACCAATCCGTCACAAGAAAGAAGTTTTGCCCCTGAGCGACAGAGTGTCATTGACGAAGAAGTCAATAAACTACTTACTGTTGGCCATATTCGGAAAGCACACTACCCGGATTGGTTGACCAATGCAGTGATGATCCGCAAGGCGAATGGGAGTTGAAGGAGCTGCATCGACTTCACCGACCTTAATAAAGATCTTCAAAAGATAGCTTTCCATTGCCCCGAATTGACCAGCTGGTCGATTTCACATTTGGCTATGAGCTCCTCAGTTTCATGGATGCCTTCTCCAGATACAATCAAATAAAGATGAACCCGAAGGACGAAGAAAATACCTCCTTCATCACCAAGAAAGGCATCTATTGTTATAAGATAATGCCCTTTGGTTTGAAAAATGCAGGGGCCACTTACTAGAGATTAATGAATAAGGTCTTCAAAGATCAAATTGGACGAAACATGAAGGTGTACGTGGATGACATGCTGACCAAGAGCTCCCGCACCACCGACCATGTTGCTGATCTGGAGAAAACTTTTAATAACCTCCGATGTTACCAAATGAAACTCAACCCTTGCAAGTGTACATTCGAGGTCACTGCTGAAAAGTTTCTGGTTTTTTTGGTGACCCAACGGAGGATTAAGGCAAACCCGAAGAATATTTAGGCCATTCTTAACATGAGACAACCGACCAATAAGAAGGAAGTGCAGCGACTCACTGGAAGAGTGGCCGCTCTAAGCTTTTCCTATTAAGATCAACTGAAAGATATCTGCCCTTCTTTAAAGCCCTACGCAAGGTGAATGGCTTCGAGTGGACGGAAGATTGCTTGAGAGCCTTCGAAGAGCTAAAAAAGTTTTGTTCACCCATCGCTACTGTCGAAGCCGAAGGAAGGGGAGAGTCTTTTTCTTTATCTTGCCACCTCCCCAAGGCAATCAGCTCTGTTCTTGTGCGCCTTGACTCCGACGGAATATAGAAACCCATCTACTACACTAGCAAAGTACTCCATGATGCGAAAGTCAGGTACTCCAAAATTAAAAAAATTATTTTTGCTCTAATTATCTTTGCTAGTATCTCAGTCCATATTTTCAAGCCCATCCGATCGTGGTACTCATGGACCAATCCCTCAAAGCTATTTTAGCTCATCCTGACACCTCCGATCGACTGGCTAAGTGGGCAATCAAATTGAGGGAGTTCAATCTTTTGTTCCAATCAAGATCAGCCCTAAAGTCCTAAGTCTTGGCGGATTTTTTGATTGACTGCACTTGGACCAAGGAGCAGATGGAAGAACCCCTAATGATACGCCCAGACACTGAGTCCGAGAGAGCGGCGAAGACCTAAGTTCTCCATGTGGACAGGGCCTCAAACTCCCAAGGAAGCGGAGCAAGTCTTATACTTGCAGGCTCGGAGGGGACGATGGTGGAATATGCCCTCCGGTTCTCTTCAAGGCTACAAATAATCAAGCCGAGTATGAAGCCCCATTGGCAGAATAAAGCTCGCACGAAAGCTCGAAGTGAAGGACCTCAGAGCCTTCACTGACTTCCAGCTTATCTCTAGACAAATCACTGAAGAATATGAAGCTTGAGACCCTATTATGTCTTGGAATCTGAATAAGATCAGGTCACAAACCTTCTTGCTAACTTATTTCAGCATTAGCTATATCCCCAGGAACGAAAACACCAGAGCCGATGCCCTATCACGGCTAGCCACCTTGGTGGATAACACTCTGGGAAGAACTTATGTTGAGCATTTGGAAGCTTCGAGCATCGACGTTGTGGAAGAAGTCTTGTTGGTCACACAGGAGCCAACGTGGATGGATACTTACATTCGCTACCTTACTGATGGCACTCTTCTTGCTAATCATACGAAAACCAGGCTGCTTAAGTGGAGGGCCTCCAAGTTCGTGCTGTTAAATAGCCAACTATATAAGAGGTCATTCTCTTATCCTCTCCTCAAGTGCGTCGGTCCTGCAGATATCGATTACATTCTTAGATAGATTCATGAAAGCATATGCGGAAACCATCTGGAGGGCAGATCGCTGGCGTACAAAGCTCTCTGCCAGGGGTATTGCTGGCTCACCATGCGAGAAGATGCCACTGAATTGGTCCAGAAGTACAATAGTTGCCAGCGTGTTGGGAAGATTGTTGAGAAATTGTTGCCCCAATCTTATTGATTTTGATGATTACCAAAAGCCATGAGTATATTAAAAGATGCAATGAGTTTATTTACATGAGCAATGAATTTATTTAGAACAATCAATGAGTATGTTAAGTATGACTTTAATCAATTTGAAAGTAACTTCAAGCTCCATGTTTAAGCTTTCAAAAAGAAATTTTTATACTTCATATCTCAATCAATGAGTTTTTGGAACATTTCTTGAATTGATTCCTAATGACAATTTTATTGTATTCAAGTCAAAAATTAATTTAAAATGAATCTGGAATGAATTTCAAGTCAATCAAAAAATTCTCTGATTTTTGATACGTTCCGGAGCCGACTCTAGAGTTTCAGAGTCGACTCCACTCAGTATACAGAGATGTCTGTTTGTCTCGAGTCGACCCATGTGATTTCTCGAGTCGACCCCCGATTTTGTCGAGCCGACTCCATGACTGTGTGAGTCGACTCCGCTCAGACACCAGAGAATTATTTTTCTGAGCACTTCTCGAGTCGACCCCTTGCTTTTCATGAGTCGACCCCCGACTGTCAGGAGTCGACACCTTATTTTGATGAGTCGACCCTTTACTTTCTGAATATTTCTATTTTTGGTATCGCGTCTTCGAGCCGACTCGCCTAAAGCTGGAGTCGACTCCAACAAATCTGGGCGTGATTTTTCTGAATGCCAACTCAGCGTCAACGGTAAGATTTTTCAATAACGGCTAGATTTCTTTGTGTCTAACGACTATATTTTCGCAGAGTCTATAAATAGAGAGGCCGTTTTCAAATCAAGATAGATATACAAATCAAGAGAGAAAAAGAAAAATCTTTCAAAAAAAGAGGAAAAACAGAGCGTCATTTGAAAAATCCGAGATTCAAAAATAGAGTGAAAGAAAAGGCGTGAAATCAAAGGAGACTTCATCTGTGCTCAAGTTCATCAATCCAAGAGAAGTCTAGAAGAAAATCCAAGAGCCATTCAAGAGCAAATCAAGAGATTTTCAACATTCAAAGAAAGGAAGAAAAAGCTCAAATCAACTCCAACATTCAATCCGTGAAGAATCTGAGCTGAGGCCCGATTCCACACTTCAAAGGAGTTGAGGAAAAGAAGAAAAGAAGAAAAGCCTGCACTCAAATCAAATCTAAACAGGCTCTTCTAAACCTTGCTTTTATTTTGAAATATCTGCTCTAAAGGAGCTGTTTTGTATTAAACTTACATTTTCATCTTGTGGTTTACTAATTCAATCAGAGGGTTGAATTAGTGGAGGTAGTGTACCTCGTCACAAGCTAAGGTTAGCTTGTGTGTTGGGTTTTGTGCTGGTAAGCCCGTGTAAAACCGGCTGGGTTCGTTGTGATCCCGGGAAAACAACAAGTTTGGTTGTGAGCTTGTAAAACAACTCGACTGTAATCGAGGAGATTATAGTGTGGACCCAAGTGAATCTTGGGAGTGGACGTAGGTGTTGGATACACCGAACCACTATAAAATCTTTGTGTTTGCCGTGTCTATTTATCTCTCTCTATCTCTATCTTATTGATTGTATTTTTTTTTGCATCTGCATTCACTTTCATCAATAAGCAAACAAATATTTCAAAAGGTTTAATTTTTAAAAGAACCCAATTCACCCCCCCCCCTCTTGGGTTGCCATCTGGGCCAACAATTGGTATCAGAGCTTGTGCTCATTTGATTTTTGATCACACGATCAAGAGCGAAAGATCCAAATGGCAACACAAGCCAGCTCATTTTGCTGAGGTCATTCCACAAATAGACCACCCTTGTTTAATGGTTCCAACTATTCATATTGGAAAGCAAGAATGAGGATATTCATTCAAGCTTCTGATTATGAATTATGGAGTGTCATAATTAATGGACCTAGTACACCCACACACTTAGTTGATGGTTCTATAGTTCCTAAGCCCGAAAGGGATTGGAATGAAAATGATAGGAAATGGCTCAGCTTAATGCAAAAGCCATGAATGTTTATATTGTTCTTTGATGCTAATGAATTTAATCGTATCTCTACTTGTAATTCCGCTAAAGAGATATGGGATAGATTAGAGGTTACCCATGAGGGAACCAACCAAGTTAAAGAATCTAAGATTAATATACTTGTGCATAAATATGAATTATTTAGCATGGAACAATCTGAAACCATAACATGCATGTATACTAGATTTACTGATATTGTTAATGGTTTGAAGAGTCTTGGAAAAACCTATACTAATGCTGAATTGTTCGCAAAATTCTTAGGTCACTTACCAAGATCATGGGAAGCCAAAATGACAGCCATTCAAGAAGCCAAAGACCTAAACACTTACCTTTGGAAGAGCTTCTTGGATCCTTATGACCCATGAATTGACAATGAAGCAACATGTGGAGGAGGACAAAAAGAAGAAAAATTGCCCTCAAGGCTGCAAAAGTTGAAGATAGCAGCAGCGATGATGAGATGATGATGAAGACACAGCTCTCTAGCAAGAAAGTTTAAGAAATTTATGAGGAGAAAGAAACCCTTCCACAAAAGAAATTTGGAAAAGATGGAAGGAGAAAAGGAAAAAGGACAAGGACAAAGAAAAAGAGAAAGACCCCTTGACTTGTTATGAATGTAAGAAACCGGGGCATTATAGATATGAATGTCCGCAATTGAAAAAGACCTTTCAAGAAAAAGAAGAAAGCGTATGTTGCAACTTGGAGCGACAGTGATGAATCTTCTTCCGAAGAAGAAGAACAAAAAGAGTTGCCAACATTTGTTTTATGGCGACGACGACGACGAGGTAAGTTTGAAAACCCTTGATGATTTTGCTTTGATGAATTATTTGAAGCCTTCAATGAACTTGTAGATGATTTTAAGGTTTTGAAAAAGAAATAAAGCTTTTGAAAAATGAAAATTCAACTTTCATTAAAGAAAAGGAAGATTTAATAATGAAATTAAGAAACTTAAATCTGAAAACGAAAATTTGGTAAAAGAAAAAGAATTAATTTCCAATGAAAATGATAAACTAAAGAAAGAAGTTAAAAATATAAAACATAGTTGATAAATTCACCTTAAGTTCAACTAAACTAAACATGATTTTAGATAGTCAAAAAGCAGTTTTTGATAAGGCTGGATTAGGATAACACATTTAGAAAACAAAAATCTTTGAAAAATATTTTTGTACGTGCTAGCCAAAGTAACATCACTTGTTTTAAATGTAATTTAAAAGGGCATAAATCATTTGAATGTAATTTACAAAACCAAATAAGAATTTAAATTTTAAAGGGAAGAAAATATGGGTTCCGAAAGGAACAATATTTGTTGCTACTAACCATGAAGGACCCAAGAAAGCTTGGGTACCTAAACATAAAGTTTGATTTCATTGCAGGAATGTCTTGTGGCCAAGAGATCAAAGAGAAAGTGGTATCTTGATAGTGGCTGCTCAAGACATATGACGGGTGACAAAGAAGAATTCATCACCCTTGAAGAAAAGAAAGGAGGAGTTGTTACGTTCGGTGATAATGGTAAAGGTCAGATTATGGGCCTTGGTAAAATCCGTATAACTCCATCCACCTTTATAGATAATGTACTTTATGTTGATGGTTTAAAGCATAACTTAATTAGTATAAGCCAATTGTGCGATAAAGATTTTAAAGTATCATTTGAAACCTCTTTCTGCACAGTGTCTAATTCCATTGATAATAGCATTGTATTTACTGGTTATAGACATGGCAATGTTTACTTGGTTGATCTAGACAAATTATCTATGAGTGATCATTGCTTAATTGCTGATAATGCTAATATGAATGAAATTGGATGGTTATGGCATCGTAGATTAGGTCATGCAAGCACACACCTAATTTCAAAACTAATTAAAATGGACTTAGTTAAAGGGCTACCTAAAATAGATTTTGAAAACAACAAAATATGTGATGCATGTCAATTTGGAAAACAAACAAGAAGTTCTTTCAAATCTAAAAATGTTGTTTCAACTTCTAGGCCATTAGAGCTACTTCACATGGACCTTTTTGGACCAACTAGAACCACAAGTCTAGGAGGAAAGAAATATGGTCTTGTGATTGTAGATGATTACTCTAGATACACTTGGGTATTGTTTTTAGCTCACAAAGATGAGACTTTCTCGATATTCCTGAAATTCTTTAAGAAAGTCACAAATGAGAAAAACACTACCATAGTGTCTCTAAGAAGTGATCATGGAACTGAATTTGAAAATCACCTATTTGAAAATTTTTGTGCTGAAAATGGTATTAATCATAATTTTTCTGCACCTAGGACCCCACAACAAAATGGTGTTGTAGAAAGGAAAAATAGGACTTTAGAAGACATGGCCCGTACCATGCTATGTGAAAGCAACTACCAAAGTACTTTTGGGCGGAAGCTATAAACACAGCATGTTACATTTTAAATAGAGCCCTAATAAGACCAATACTTAAGAAAACACCTTATGAACTATGGCATGAAAAAAACCTAATATTAGATATTTTCATGCATTTGGTTGTAAATGCTTTGTTCACAATAATGGTAAAAATAATTTAGGCAAATTTGATGCTAAATCTGATGAAGGAATATTCTTAGGATATTCAACAACTAGTAAAGCATATAGAGTATTTAACAAGAAAACCTTAGTTGTTGAAGAATCCATTCATGTAGTTTTGATGAATCTTTAGCAACTCGTTCCGAAAAGTTTGATGATGAGGAAGATACAAACATAATTGAGAAAGATCTTGAAAAATTAAATATTGATGTATCTTCAGATCATGAGCAAGAAGCTAAAGATAATGATTCACCTAAGGATGATGATACTAACACTAATCATAATGATATGGATCTTCCTAGAGATTGGAGATACGCTTATAGTCACCCTAAGGAATTGATTATAGGTGATCCATCTCAAGGAATAAGAACTAGATCATCTATGAGAAATATTAGTAATCATCTTGCATTTGTATCACAAATTGAACCTAAAACTATTGAAGAAGCTGAAAAAGATAATAATTGGATGTTAGCAATGCAAGAAGAATTAAATCAATTTACTAGAAATAACGTATGGACATTAGTAGAAAGACCTAAAGATCATTCTGTTATAGGATCAAAATGGGTATTTAGAAATAAACTAGATGAAAATGGCATAGTAATTAGAAACAAAGCTAGATTAGTTGCAAAAGGATATAATCAAGAAGAAGGTATTGATTTTGATGAAACCTTTGCACCAGTAGCTAGATTAGAAGCCATTAGACTATTACTTGCATTTGCATGTCACATGAATTTAACTTATTTCAAATGGATGTAAAAGTGCATTTTTAAATGGATTTATAAATGAAGAAGTATATGTAGAACAACCACCAGGTTTGAAGATCATGAATTTTCAAATCACGTTTTTAAATTGCACAAAGCTTTATATGGTTTGAAACAAGCACCTAGAGCATGGTATGATAGATTAAGTAAATTCTTAATTGAAAATGATTTTATAAGAGGAAATGTAGATAAAACATTATTTTTGAAAAGAAAAAGTAAAGATTTATTAGTAGTTCAAATATATGTTGATGATATTATTTTTGGTGCTACTAACAATCTTCTATGTCAAGAATTTGCTAAGTTGATGCAGGGTGAGTTTGAAATGAGCATGATGGGAGAACTCAACTTCTTCCTTGGACTCCAAATCAAACAAGCAAAGGAGGGAATCTTTATCAACCAAACAAAGTACACAAGAGAAATACTCAAAAAGTTTGGTATGGAATCAATCAAACCCCTCGGAACTCCAATGAGTCCTTCATGCAAGTTGGACAAAGATGAAGAAGGTAAGAAAGTTGATCAAAAGTATTATCGAGGTATAATCGGATCCCTACTTTACTTAACTGCAAGTAGACCAGATATAATGTTTCTGTTTGCTTATGTGCTAGATTTCAATCTGAACCTAAAGAATCTCATTTAATTGCTGTTAAAAGAATACTAAGATACTTAAATGGAACAAAAAATGTAGGCTTATGGTATTCTAGAGACTCAACATTGAACTTAATTGCATATTCTGATTCTGATTATGCTGGATGTAAGTTAGATAGAAAAAGCACAAGTGGTGCATGCCAATTCTTAGGAAGTAACTTAATCTCATGGTTTAGCAAAAAGCAAAATTCAGTTGCATTATCAACTACTGAAGCTGAATATGTTGCAGCTGGAAGTTGCTGTGCTCAAATCCTATGGATTAAGCGACAACTTGAAGACTATGGTATCACACTTGACAAAACACCTATAAAATGTGACAACACAAGTGCAATTAATCTAACAAAAAATCCAATTCAACATTCTAGAACAAAACACATAGAAATTAGATATCATTTTATTAGAGAACATGTAATGAATGGAGAAATATGTCTTGATTATGTTAATACTGAAGATCAATTAGCTGATATATTTACAAAACCCTTGAGTGAAGAAAGATTCTGTTATCTTAGAGGAGAGTTAGGGATTTGTGATCCATTAGAATAAATTTGAAACCCCTAAGGAATTTTATCTAAAATTCTTTCAAATCCCTGATCTTTAAGGAAATCTTATCTAGAACTCATATCTTATTGATCTCCAATGATTATTTTATCAATTTTTTGATCAATGTCCGGACACATTTCAGATTATCTGAAACTTTGTGTTTTTGCTCTGAAATGGTCTCGGAGCCGACTCGGTGAGTATCGGAGTCGACTCCATGTTTCTGCTGAAACTCTGGAGCCGACCCCAATCTGTGCGAGTCGACTCCACTTCGGATAAATTTCTGTGACTACCCGGAGTCGACCCCACACTTTGCGGGAGCCGACTCGAAGTGGTCCCAGGTCGATTTATCTAGGGCAGAGTCGACTCGTCGCTCACTTCTATCATCTCAAATCCTTCAAATACTCTCTCCAAAATTTTTCCTAACCTACCAAAACCTTAGAAATCCTTGATTAACCTTTCCACTAGATCAAATGGCTCCTAAAACCCGTGGTTCTAGCATTGGTGCGGCCGGATGAAAAGGAAGAAGGCGGTGAAGAAGACTGTGAGGCGTCCCGCTCGTGAACCCTCACCGAGCATGGATACCACCTCATCCTCTTCGACTCCGAGTGCTTCTCCCACTACGGCCACATCTCAGGTAGATCGTCTTGCCGATAGAGTGATTACAACGGGGAGGAAGGTTGATTTTGAATTATTTGAGGCAGAAGGTTTTCTTGTGGGGAGGCAGTTAATTGAAATGGGATGGGAGAAGATATGTTCTTTAGATTGTCCAACCTACCCAGCCCTAGTTAAAGAATTTTATAAAAATCTGTCAAGAGGAAACAATGGATTAGTCAGCATCATTAGAGGAAATAGAATAATTGTGACAGTGGATTTACTCTCAAGATTGTTGGAACTTCCAGTGTCTGGTACTTCTACTTTTTCATCTGATGATAGAAGCCCAGCTCTATCAAGATTGCTTAACAAAGAGATTGTTGGTTTTGAAGAAGTCTTTGCAAATCAACTGTCCTTAGAATTAAGACTTCTCCATAATATTTGTAGTAGGATCCTATTCCCTAAGATTGGAGATTTGACTATGTTTCTGAGAGAGATATCTTTGTAATGGATGCTATAGTGACTGGAAAACCCATTAATCTTCCGAGCATGATATTATGGTACATTGCTGATTGTGGGAGCAAGAGGAAATCTAGTTTACCCTACGGCATGATACTAACTAAAATCTTTCAAAGCCAAGGGATAATCATATCCGATAGTGAGCCAATGAGAAATTTAAGACACACCGATTACTATAGTTTGGCCACTATTCATAGAATGGGATTTGTGAAGAAGGATGGCAGATGGGAAAGGAAAAGTATGTTGGAAGATAGAGCCGCGGATGTTGAGGCACCTGGACCGTCAGTTAGACATTCATCTCCTGTACCTCCGAGCTCTTCTGTTCCTGTTCCAGCTCCTTCTCCTGCTCTGATGGTTGATCAGTCATCTTCTTCGTTTGTCGGTTTTTTAGATCTTCAGTTAATGCAGCTTAAGAGTCTTCTTGATGATCAGGCTGATAAATTGAAGACTGAGTTTGACAACAAATTTATGAATCTTAAAGAAACTCTTTATTCATTAGATGATCGGATCACCAAGATTGAATCAACTCTTAGCACTTCAACTGAGTCTTTAAGTGGTGACCTAAAGAATATTTTTGAAGAACTTAAAGACATCTGTGGAGATGGTGAGACCTATGCAAAATGCAATGCTGAACTTCAAGATAAAATATTAACTGCTTGTACTTTTGTAGATGAAAGACTGAAGGATTATGTTAAGATTCAAACTGACGGAATGAAGAATATTATAGATCACTTAACAAGGATTGTAAGGACACATTTTTGATGTAGTAGATGCTTAGTCTTTGCAATGTAATGAAGTTCATATTATGTTTTACATTTTGATACATTGATGTAATGAAAAGTCAGTTTTGAATGCTCAATGTAATCTGAGTTTGAATATACTTCTCCTATTATCAATGAATCTCAGATCTTGTTAAAACATATCTTGAATAAATGAATGTGATTATGTTTGATGCTTCTCTACCTTTTTGTTGATAACAAAAAAGGGGAGAGTTTTATAACTATATGCATGGGAGAAATTAAACTAATTGAATGAATGAGATAAAAGGAAGTAATAACTAAACATTACATACAGTGAATGAATGAAAAAGCAATTTAGATGAAAAGGCTGTATTTTGACATTAAATTGTGTATAAGCTTAAATTGAGTGAATGAATTTTTTGAGTTTCATAGGGGGAGCTACCTCATTTAGGGGGAGCCTAACTATGAAAATAAAATAAATTCTTTAATCAATCATGCATATACTCAATGTTTTTGTCATCATCAAAAAGGGGGAGATTGTTGGGGAGATTGTTGAGAAATTGTTGCCCCAATCTTATTGATTTTGATGATTACCAAAAGCCATGAGTATATTAAAAGATGCAATGAGTTTATTTACATGAGCAATAAATTTATTTAGAACAATCAATGAGTATGTTAAGTATAACTTTAATCAATTTGAAAGTAACTTCAAGCTCCATGTTTAAGCTTTCAAAAAGAAATTTTTATACTTCATATCTCAATCAATGAGTTTTTGGAACATTTCTTGAATTGATTCCTAATGACAATTTTATTGTATTCAAGTCAAAAATTAATTTAAAATGAATCTGAAACGAATTTCAAGTCAATCAGAAAATTCTCTGATTTTCGATACGTTCCGGAGCCGACTCTAGAGTTTCAGAGTCGACTCCACTCAGTATACAGAGATGTCTGTTTGTCTCGAGTCGACCCATGTGATTTCTCGAGTCGACCCCCGATTTTGTCGAGCCGACTCCATGACTGTGTGAGTCGACTCCGCTCAGACACCAGAGAATTATTTTTCTGAGCACTTCTCAAGTCGACCCCTTACTTTTCATGAGTCGACCCCCGACTGTCAGGAGTCGACACCTTATTTTTGATGAGTCGACCCTTTGACTTTCTGAATATTTCTATTTTTGGTATCGCGTCTTCGAGCCGACTCGCCTAAAGCTAGAGTCGACTCCAACAAATCTGGGCGTGATTTTTCTGAATGCCAACTCAGCGTCAACGGTAAGATTTTTCAATAACGGCTAGATTTCTTTGTGTCTAACGACTATATTTTCGCAGAGTCTATAAATAGAGAGGCCGTTTTCAAATCAAGGGATAGATATACAAATCAAGAGAGAAAAAGAAAAATCTTTCAAAAAAAGAGGAAAAACAGAGCATCATTTGAAAAATCCGAGATTCAAAAATAGAGTGAAAGAAAAGGCGTGAAATCAAAGGAGACTTCATCTGTGCTCAAGTTCATCAATCCAAGAGAAGTCTAGAAGAAAATCCAAGAGCCATTCAAGAGCAAATCAAGAGATTTTCAACATTCAAAGAAAGGAAGAAAAAGCTCAAATCAACTCCAACTTTCAATCCGTGAAGAATCTGAGCTGAGGCCCGATTCCACACTTCAAAGGAGTTGAGGAAAAGAAGAAAAGAAAAAAAACCTGCACTCAAATCAAATCTAAACAGGCTCTTTTAAACCTTGCTTTTATTTTGGAATATCTGCTCTAAAGGATCTGTTTTGTATTAAACTTACATTTTCATCTTGTGGTTTACTAATTCAATCAGAGGGTTGAATTAGTGGAGGTAGTGTACCTCGTCACAAGCTAAGGTTAGCTTGTGTGTTGGGTTTTGTGCTGGTAAGCCCGTGTAAAACTGGCTGGGTTCGTTGTGATCCCGGAAACAACAAGTTTGAGTTGTGAGCTTGTAAAACAACTCGGCTGTAATCAAGGAAGATTATAGTGTGGACCCAAGTGAATCTTGGGAGTGGACGTAGGTGTTGGATACACCGAACCACTATAAAATCTTTGTGTTTGCCGTGTCTACTTTATCTCTATCTCTATCTCTATCTTATTGATTGTATTTTGTTTTTGCATCTGCATTCACTTTCACTCACACTAAGCAAACAAATATTTCAAAAGGTTTAAATTTTTTTTTAAAAGAACCCAATTCACCCCCCCCCCTCTTGGGTTGTCATCTGGGCCAACATAGCGATATGCCCATATCCAATGGCAGTCCACTTCCCAACTGAACCCGCTCTCAGTCCTATGGCTCTTCGCTCAATGGGGAATTGATATCCTTGGACCATTCCCCTCGGCTTCGGGCCAACGAAGGTTCCTGCTCATTGCCATCGACTACTTTACCAAATGGGTCGAGGTCAAAGCATTAGCCAAAATTACCGAGAGCAAGGTAAAGTCCTTCTTCTGGAAGTTCATCATTTGCCACTTTGGACTACCCCATACACTCATCACTGATAATGGCTGGCAGTTCGATAATACTACTTTTAAGAAGTTTTGCACCAAGCTGAACATATGTCACTGGTTGACTTCTGTCGACTACCCACAGACTAACGAAGAAGCCAAAGTTATGAATCGGACCATCCTTTAAGGACTCAGAACCCGATTGGATGAATTCAAGGGCAGATGGGTGGAGGAGCTTCCGAGCGTGCTATGGGCGTATCATACAACTCCAAGGATTCCAACAGGAGAGACTCCTTTCAACCTTATCTTCGGATCAGAAGTGATCATCCCTATGGAGAATCGGCCTTCCAAGTCCCCAAGTGGAGTCATACAACAAAGAAGACAATTCCAATTAACTAAAAGCCAGTCTCGATTTCATTGATGAGGTGCGTGACTGGGCATGGCTCAGAATGACTTCATTTTGCGAGCGAGCGAAAAAATATTACAACGTCCGAGTCCACCCTAAGACAAGTCGCCCTGGAGACTTAGTCCTCAGAAGGGCCAAGGTATCCGAGCCAACGGAGGGGGGCAAGCTATCTCTAAACTGGGAAGGGCCCTATCAAGTCATTGATACACTTCACCAAGGAGCATACCAGATTGAAGGGCTCGATGGGCAACCAATCCCCCGCACCTAGAATGCAAACAATCTCCATCAATATTATCAATAATGTATGCATTTGACTGATGAAAATAAGAGGAGCCTTAAATATTGTCTTTTCATCCGACTTGAAAGTTCAACAACCCCTCGGGCTGGCGCAAGAAACTCCCAAGGCGGTTCGACTTATTCTTCAACAACCCCTCGGGCCGGCACAAGAAACCCATGAGGCGGTTAGGCTTATTCTTCAACAACCCTCGGCGCGAGAAACCCATGAGGCGGTTAGGCCTATTCTTTAACAACCCCTCGCGCCGGCGCAAGAAACCCCCGAGGCGATTCGGCTTATTCTTCAACAACACCTCAGGCCGGTGCGAGAAACCCTCGAGGCGGTTTGGCTTATTCTTTAATAGACCCTCGGGTTGGCACGAGAAACCCCCGAGGTGGTTTAGTTTATTTTTCAACAACCGCTCTGGCAGGCACGAGAAACCCCCGAGGCAGTTCTAAAAGGCGCTCGATGGTCTCACGACTATCAGGTCACCCCTTGGGTCGATGCGAGAAATCCCTGAGGTGGTTCAAGACCCTCGATGGTTCCGCTGACTCTTGAGTCACCCCTCGGGCCGGCACGAAGAAACCCCTGAGGCGGTTCCAAAAGGATCTCGATGGTCTTGCGACTATCAAGTCACCCCTCGGATCGGCTTGAGAAATCCTCGAGGCAGTTCAAGACCCTCAATGGTTCTGATAACTCTCGAGTCGTTCCTCGGGCCGGCACGAAGAAACCCCTGAGGCAGTTCCAAAAGGCGTTCGACGGTCTCGCGACTATTAGGTCACCCCTCGGGCCGCACAAGAAACCCCCGAAGCGATTAAAGACCCTCGATGGTTCCGATGACTCTCGAATCACCCCTCAGGCCGGCACGAAGAAACCCCTAAGGCGATTTCAAAAGGAGCTGACGGTCTTGCGACTATCAGATCACCCCTCATGCCGGTGCGAGAAACCCTTGAGGCGGTTCAAGACCCTCAATGGTTCCGATGACTCTCGAGTCACCCCTTAGGCCGGTACGAAGAAACCCCCAAGGTGGTTCCAAAAGGCGCTCGACGGTCTCACGACTATCAAGTCATCCCTCGAGCCAGCACGAGAAACCCCAAGATGGTTCAAGACCCTCGATGGTTCCGACGACTCTCGAGTCACCCCTCGGACCGGCACAAAGAAACCCCCGAGGCGGTTCCAAAAGGCACTCGACGGTCTCGCAACTATTGAGTCACCCCTCGGGCCGGAGCAAGAAACCCCTAAGGCGGTTCATAACCCTCGGTAGTTCTGATGACTCTCGAGTCATCCCTCGGGCCAGCACGAAGAAACTCCTGAGGTGGTTCCAAAAGGTGCTCGATGGTCTTGCGACTATCGGGTCACCCCTCAAGGCGATGCAAGAAACCTCCGAAGCGATTCAAGACCCTCGATAATTCTGACGAATCTCAAGTCACCCCTTATATTGGCACGAAGAAACCCCCGAGGCCATTCCAAAAGGTGCTTGATAGTCTCGTGACTATCAGGTCACCCCTCAGGCTAGCGCGAGAAACCACTGAGGCGGTTCAAAACCCTCGATGGTCCCGACGACTCTCGAATCATCCCTCGAGCCGGCACGAAGAAATCCCCGAAATGGTTCCAAAAGGCACTCGACGGTCTCGTGACTATCTGGTCACCCCTTGGGCCGGTGCAAGAAACCCACAAGGCAGTTCAAGACACTCGATGGTTCCGATGACTCTCGAGTCACCCCTTGGCTCGACACAAAAAAAACCTCCAAAATAGTTTCAAAAGGTGCTCGACGGTCTTGCGACTATCGAGTCACCCCTAGGGCCGGCGCGAGAAACCCCCGAGGCAGTTCAAGACCCTCGATGGTTCCAATGACTCTTGAGTCACCCCTCGGGCTGGCACAAGAAACCCCTGAGGCGGTTCCAAAAGGCACTCGAAGGTCTCACGACTATCAGGTTATCCCTCGGGTCGACATGAGAAACCCCTAAGGCGGTTCAAGATCCTCGATGGTTTCGATGACTCTCGTGTCATCCCTCGGGCCAGCACAAAGAAATCCCAAAGGTGGCTCCAAAAGGCGCTCGACAGTCTCGTGACTATCAGATCACCCCCGGGCCGACACGAGAAACCCTCGAGCCAATTTAAGACCCTCGATAGTTACGACGACTCTCGAGTCACCTCTCGGACCGACGCGAAGAAACCCCCTAGGCGGTTCTAAAAGGCGCCAGACGGCTTCAGCAGCCCTTGGGTCACCTCTCGGGCCGACATAAAGAAATCCTCGAGGCGGTCTCAAAAAGTTTTCAAACTTGCCTCGGTAGCCTCTAACCGGCATCGACACCCTAAAATCACTTTAGCAAATGCCTAAGGGGCAGAAGCGGACTTAGCCATTGCTAAGAGTCTACGCAAGCCTCAGACCGGGCTGCCGGCTCTCGAGGTGAGCTGGGGAGAATAGGACGCACCCTATCAAGCCTAAAGGTTGAAGCCGAGACATGATTACAAGAAGACAAGGATGCTACAAAAAGCTAAGTACATCACACTTAGACAAAATATTTCTTTTCATTAATACTTAAATGTAGTACAAGAAAACCGACTCGAGTCAGATTACATCGAAAGATAAATATCAGAACAAATGAAAAAGTACTAAAGCCTATGGCTCGGTGGGCCTTGGTTCTTCCTCGACGCCGTCCCTCCCTGGCTCCTCTTCTTCGTTGGGATCTCCGAGCTGAATGTCTTCAAGTCCAGCGATCTTGAAGACCGAGGATACCTTCTCTTTGCAGTGCTTGAAGCCCTTGAAATACGCATCGAGTGCCGCCTCATTCACCTCCTCAGCCAAATTGGTGGAGCCTTTGATTGCTCCATGGCCTCTCGAGCCTGGGCCTCGGCGTTGGTCATCCTCTCCAACCTTTTCTGCAGAAGATCGGGCCTCCACCTCCACGAGGGCAACCTTTTCTGCGGTAACTCGGGCCTCCACCTCTGCCTTTTCGGCCCGTTCTTTAGAATCACCCAGCTTGAGGGTGACGTCCTCCAACTTCTCTTCAGTAGGCCTTAGCCTCGCCATGGCCTCCTCCAACTTGGCCTCTGTGGCCCTCACACGCTTGAATTCGGCCCTAGCCTTACTCTTGGCCTCTTCAAACTGTGCTTCCAAACTGCGGTTCTCCTCCCGAGCAGACCAAAGTTCGTTGGCCATTGTTGCCTCTCGGGCTCGAACTTTAGCCAACTCCTTTCCCGCATCGTCGGGCCGAGCTTTAGCGGCGGTCGCTTCCCTCTGGGCGAGACCACAATTATTGGCGGTTCGAAGGCAGGCATCTCGAAGGGTGAAGATGTCATTCGCCATCTGCAAAGATCAATATGTCAATTAAAGCCCAAGTCGAGTCAGAATAAAGAAGGACAACACAAAGATGCTTACCTGACGCACGTAAATGTACAAGATGTCGAAGACGTCGGTGATTGGTCGATGGCGGAGCTCTTCCCGGAACTAAGTGAGGTGGACGCGCTCTAGCAGGCGCTCTGCCAATCGACCACTGTTCATCGCCGAGAGCCTCGATGGCGGTGCTCCTGGGCATGCCCCCATGGCAGCATCAAGGGCGGTCTCTTGGTCGAGCATCGGCGGAGCTGTCAGCATTGCCCTGTCCTCATCCTCCATCACCGGTGTTGCCCCGCCTCTGGCCTCCAGGACGGCCTCCTCCGCCCTTGGCTTTGCGGCAACCAGAGGCTCGTCCCTCGTTTGCTTTGGCGGAGCCGGCTGGCTATCCCTCTTCGGCTCTGCCTCAACCCCGACGAGGGTATCCCCCCTATCGACACCTCGGCCAGGGCACTCTCTCCTCTCGGCTCCCCCACGGGCACAGCCTCAGTAGGAACCACGGGGGCTTGGGTCGGCTCACCCTGAACCTCCCGGTGAGGCCTCTTCGAAGCTGGCATCACCATGTCACCAATGGCCTCCCTCCTCCTTTGAGCGCCCGCCCTCAGCTGCTCGGATGAAATCCTCATTACTGCGCAGGAGATCAAAGGTAAAAAAAAGGAGTATTGCGCTCATCGGATACCAGTGACATGCCGGCCTTGCGGAGATTCGTTTCAGATAGCAGCTCCCAACAAGAAGGAATTTGGGAAGATACCAATAGGTTAAAAATCTCTCGATCCCTATCATCCACGATTGAATTTCTATTCGGACCGACATCGGGACTACCCCAGCCCATCCTCACCCCGTCTAGGAGGGCAAAGAAGAAACAGATTTCCATCCCTTAATCTTGGAGGGCAGGTCAAGTTTTAAGGCTCTTTGAGGTCTGGAGGTGAAGATCCACCACCCACCTCATTATGGTGTCAGAGTTTATACAAAGCCCAAAACAGGAAAGCCCGGGCAGCCAAGCCATGGAAGTGGCAGAGTACAATAAAGGCACAGACGATCCGAATGAAATTTGGAATCAACTGTGCCAGGACAAGGTCATACCTATCTAGAAGATTAAGAATGAAATGATAGAAAGGAAGGCAGAGTCTACTCTTAAAAAATTACTCATAAAGGCAACTCCACTGGATCGACTGGAAGTCACCCTGTCATCAGGCTCGAGAACAGACAGGTGGATGTTCTCAGGGACCCCATACCTAACCCTAAGGCTCTCTACTTCCTTGAAAGATATTGTGGAGGTGATCCCCTCTAAACCCGCCGAACTAGAGGTGACGACCGAAGTGGGTGCCGAACGAACTAGTGGTGGTGGAGAAACCCTAGGTAATGCTTGAGCCACGGTCGCCAAGCGATCGTGGATGGAGATACCATCGGCTGCCCGATGCCGTGCCAAGGGAACCTCATCCTCAGAAGGATAAACCATGGGCCTCTTATCCTTCCTAATGGTACGAGAGTCCATGGGGGGAGTAAAACAAAGAAGAAGAAAGCAAGAAGAAACCCTAAGGCTCGGGACTCAGGAGGCGAAGGGAGCACGGAAAGAGTACTAAAGGCATGAAAGGCTCGAAGGGATGGACGGGACGATTTTAATACGCAATTTTTGAATCGTCCATCCTGATACAATGCCATGTGGATGCCCACGAGTGGAGGTAATGTTCAGTTGTCAAAGGATCCTTCGCCGCTCAAAATACAATGCTTTGGTAACACACGGAAGATGTGATCCGCGGCTAATGATGGGACATTGGTGATGGTGATCCAATAATGATGCTTCGCTTTTTTCGTCACTCGAGAAATGTTTCCTTGATCTCCCCACGGGCGACGTTACCCCTTATACCTATCCTTAAATAAGGGAGGACTTCGAAAAGACCCTGCCTTCTAAGGAGCACGTGCCCGCCTCTGATGATTAATAAAGCATAGGACTCAATGATGGTAAGAGACTTTACACTCCTTTTGCTTAGCGAGCGTGGAAAACTTGGTCACTTAAACTCAAGAGCGGGGAGGCATCCGATGTGGCTAATGGAGCCACGTATAAGTTAACAGCCGAAACTTGTTGACGATGGAAGTCAAAAGGGCACTGGCAATCCGGACTCGGCCTTGGACTCTCAAGCCGGCCTCAGCCCCCGGACTAGGCCCCGGCCTCTCAAGTTGGCCTCAGCCTTCGGACTTGGCTCCGGCCTCTCTAGCCGACCTCAGCCTCTGGACTCTGTCTTGGCCTTTCAAGTCGGCCTCAGCCTTTGGACTTGGCCTCGGCTTCTCAAGCCGGCCTCAGCCTCTAGACTTAGCACCGGCCTCTCAAGCCGGCCTCAGTCTCCGGATTCAACCCCAGCCTCTCAAGTCGGCCTCGGCCTCCGGTGCTAGTCCACGTGTCTGATAAGACCTAGCCCACCACCTGCGGCCCACTTGTTTAACCAGACTTGGCCTACCAACTACCTGCAGCCCACTTGTCTGACAAGACCTGACCAATCAACTATCTACGACCCACTTATTTGACAAGACCTAGCCCATCAACTATCCGCGGCCCACTCGTCTGATAAGACTAGGCCCACCATCAAATCAGAAAGGACAAGGCCCACCAGTTCTGACATTCCATCCAAAAGACATCGTCCACCGCAGGGCCCCATGTGGCTCACCCCACCGCCAGATGGCAAGGACCATCCATAAATCGAGTGAGAGGAACCCTGACGAGGTATGAACACTTAAGCACTCAAGAGAATTTTTCACTTATCAACTCTCTCTTTCGAGCATTCTTAAGCTGACGGCTATGATTCCGATCACTAACTTGAGCATTGAAGGGTCCTCACCGAAATATCGGCTCCCAAGACTTTTTGTAGGTCCGAGAAGGAGCGGAACCCCATCATCAAACACTCGGGTAAGGTGATCGAGCATCATCACTATTTATGCAACATGATCAATAAAGACCTACTGCATACTTCTGATGTTTCACCCATAGAAAGTTCACTCTCATGGGAGCTTGAAGGGAAATCGAATCTGGTTTGTTTGCTGTGACACAACAAAATACGTGTTGAAGAGCAGGGAAATTAAAGAATTTTTGAGGTTGGAAGATGCAGGGGATGGATACACGGAAGTATCTTGAGATGGAAACAGGAAGAGAGAGAGAGAGAATCGGAGAGAGACTAAATATTTTTTTTGGGTAGAGTTTAATATTTAAATAGATATGATAGAATTGCCCTCCTATTATTATAACATATCATGTCCTTTCTTTATTTTTCTGTACGAAGAATGAAAGTAAATATTGGAAGGAGCCAGAACTATCTATATATTAAATTTGTGGCACATTTTTGGCAACTATTAAATTATTCAATTTTTGACTAATTAATGCAAATTAATGCCAGCCCTGTTCCTTCTAATGATTTCTTCATAGAATTTTGATTATCTTTCTTGCACATGCATGTGTTTATGCACCCACATGCATATGATAGGCACACTGATACACATACATATTACACCTAGCTGCACGCACCTATGCGCATAGATGCACACATGCATGCAATCATATTTCTAATTTCTTAGACAAGGGATTAACGATCATTTCCCATTTAGTACTTCATTAATATTTTTATGACCATTTTTTCTTATGGCAACTATAATTTTACTCCACAATATCTTTTTGTCTTTTCGTCACATAATATGTATCCAGCCAGGGGAGCATCTTAGTCATCTGCAGTAAAAATCTTGAAAGAAATTGTTTCCCCAAGCTATTTATATTTTCTTTACACCAATTATTCCTTCAGATTTAGGGCAACAAGCTTCATGGAGACAATAAAGTATGTGGCAGCCTTTAATTTGCCACAAGAAGGGATTCATCAAAAACTTCAGTCACGAGATGCGTTAATTAATATGTGAGAGTTAGGTCTGAGCATTAGCCTTTCCACATGTTCTCATGCCAGAGTTGTTATGAGAGAGAACAACGCCAAATCTTTGATTTATTTTTGTTTGCTCCAAGTCTAATATATTAAGAAGTTAGTGGTTCCTCCAATATGATGGGTGACATTGAACATTAAGTTTCAAATCAAACTCTATGCAAGTTGACCTCCAAATAAATAGAGAGCAGTCTCCTTCATTAAAAGAAGCTAATAGACATTTATACGTTATATGTGCAGCATCAATCTGGTTTAATAACTTAGACTAATGCCAAATTGCCGTCAGTGAAGGAGAAACTCCTTTAGTAGTTGAACGAAAGTTTTGTTAATAATTTTCGTTGCTCTGTCCAAGTTCATGATCGATGAGTTCAAAAGAATATACCTGGTTATATTGAGAGATCATTCCACATAACGGTATTCTTGCTCGTAAATTCACATGATTAAGGACCGCTTCTAGCATTTTTCCACCAACATTATCCAAATAAATGTCGATGCCTGATGGAAAGTACCTGCAAATATTCATGTCATCAGAAGAGGCTATGAAGACTCCACAAGGTTCTATATGATGCACACTGATAACTGTAATACGATTACATGGAAAGTGATGTGGATCTCAGTTAACATTCTGTAAGAGTGTCTTAATAAAATAAAATAATGAGACTCTTGTAATTAATTGCTAGCTTGTGACAAAAGACAAATGAGTCTCACTTGCTCAAAGCGAAATCGAAGTTCGTCTCTTTGTTGTAATTGAAAGCATCATCAAATTTGAGTTCCTCCTTTAAATATTTTACCTGTCAAGACAATATTGTAATAACATGAGTCTCTAAGTTTTATTTCAATGACTTAATATGACAGCACCTAATTGTTATCAGACTAAGATAAAATATATTAAAAATGAGTTGCCATCAACATAATTCTTTCACTTATACATCAGTAAAATGTAAAGAAAATAATAGCATTTGAATCAGAATTTTGTAACCCAAGTTTTTGAATCTGCGAGGTATTTGAATATTGAAGCTTGTTTATTTCTTGCAAAAGATGTTCACAGATCTAAACTTTTCAAAGGTTTTATCTAATAAAGCAAAGCTGAGAGCTGCATGGTTATTCAATTCAATGACCCGTGACCAAATTCATGACAGTATCTAAGAAAAAACACTCAGCTAAATAAGAATCATCTCCATCCAATTGAACCGTGCTCCAGTCCATAGGTATCTCTGATTACCAATATGAATGACGGCGACTACGTAAGTAACATTCGGTAAACATAAATTTCATCTGGTTAAAAATTAACCTTCAATTCCTTCCCATAATTCAGACAGAACTTGAGATGAAACTAACAGTCTGGTTCCGAGCAGCTTACACTTTTCATATTTAAATGATTCATAATTAATTTACGCATTACTAGCATGAAAATCTCTTTCTTGATCTATCACTCTGGAAAAAAATTCCTGCAAACTTCAACCTACTGCTTTTAGGTCAAAGCATGGCAGCAGATGAACATCATGTTGTCAATCACCGTCCTAGCAGCCGCTATGCATCATGATGACAAGCAAAACTCGCCTAAAATGTAATGCAAACTCCATGGAAGAAATTATTAGATGGAAAATTAATGATCTTCCCACTAAATATTGTAAGATTACTTTGTAAAGGTCGATCTAAAATGGAAAATGAATTCAGATTAATCCATTTGCTCCACAATATCAAGTAGACACATGATAATAGTTTCTTGGCGTTCGATAATTGAACCACATATCCTTTGCATAGAAATCTCAAGCAAGGAAGAAAAGAAAAGTAGATTACATAGAAAATGAAGGATAGAAGAGTCTTGGACAATAAAAAGAGGAAGCACAAAATGAGAATACAGAGGCTCCTTACAAAATATTGTGGGGTGGGTCATCTAAATAGCTGTAATATCCCAAAAATAGTCCAACATCAAATGGGAAAGAAAAGTTTAAAGTTCACTTGCTAGCAATTAACTTGCATTCAAATTTTTAAGGCCACGTAGTTTTGGCCATTATGAGCTGGTAGATGGGCTTGGGATGTTAAAAATGATACCAGAGCTGACTCGAATATGCAAAAGTTGGTGGGCATGAGAAAACGGATAACTCAAGTTTGCCTGCTATCAATTAACTTGCACTTGAGTCTTTTAGATCACACAATTTCAGTCTGCCAACAAGTTAATTGGACGAGCAACATAACCCTACCCTAAAAACGCTTCAAATGGAAAGCACTTCAAGTAGCAATGTAAACTTTGCTGTTATGGTTATAGGACAACAAACAAGGGATGCTTGAGTTCACTAGCAACTAAGAATATGGGGGAATTGATGAACTACGGTTTTGGGCATCGACAGCTGTAAAACTTCAAGAAGTTATAAGAAATATGTACCTAAAGTAAACAACCGTTATAATGCTCAATCAGTATTAAAATAGTTTAGCATATTACCATCGCATCAAGGTGGAAAATATTATTGATTTGCTACAGTCTGACCCATCACAACTCTGGTCGCATTCTAGCTTTGCTCCAAGCCCAACCATCCATGTTCATAGAATAGTTCGTTCTCACATTCACAAACTAAATAAGGGGGAGGTTTGCTGGATTGCTGTTGTACAGGAAGGATCAGAGGTAATATGAAAGGTAAGAAGGTCCAAGGGTGATTAATGGAAAAAAAAACAGATTTCATCCCCCAAAGGGGCTAAAAATTCCTACAATATTATGACAAGGTAAGAAAAGAAGTTGGAACAGGGAAAGCTTGGACAAAATCCAAGTCCTTGGAACTCACCAGAGGAATCATTGTGCTGTAACAAAGCTGGGTTCCATATGAGATTCTATTTTAGGATCTTTAATAATTCCCATTTATTTTATCCAAGTATCCTTGGGTGTTCTGCGTTCTGTCCGGTTTGATAGAGTTGTTGGTAGTAAAAATTTTGGAAGTAAAGCTTTTATAGAAAGTTATTTGCTATTTGATAACTACCTTTATAAAGTGCTATAAAAATTTAACAATTGTTTGATAAATAAATTAAAAAAATACTTTTGGAATGAGAAATGATAAAGGATATTGCACCGTTCTTTCAACTACAATACTATTTGTATTGTCAAAAGATGCTATTATAATTTTTTTAATTTATAAATAGTATAACATTTTATAGTAGAATAATACTATATTATAATAATATCAAAATATATCATATTATATTATAACATAATAACAAAATATAATAATATAATAGTATAACCTTATTCTACATTAAAAAATTATATTATAGCTATAATAATATGAATTAAATTATAATATTATATAATAATTATAATATGTTTATAATAATATTATAATCTTTAAATTGTAACACTAAATGTAATTGTTCTTTTGGTTCAAATTTATAATCTTTAAATTCAATAAAAATTATTTTTCGAAGGTCTTAAGAAAGCATTTTTATGTAGAAGCTTCAAATTAAAGTCTTTGTTAAAAGTATATTTTTAGCTTTCGAGTTGAAGTAGTTGGGGCAAAAGTTGTTTCAAAGGCCACCAAACATTGGTTTCAATCCCACCAAAAAGCACTTTTGGCTCCCTTAGAAGCGTTCCTGAACGAGGCTTTTAGGTGATTTATTTAAGCTACTCAAGGAATAGTTGTCTCTATTTTGTTATTCCTTGAATATTTCACAACTCTGGGGTTATGCTTGGAGAATTTATTCTAACCATTGCTAGTTATAGATGACGGTCATAGGAAGTTTAGCATATTTCTTAGTTGTTGGAATGGAGACTCTACATTAACATCTAAAGGTGTTACATTATATTGATCGGTAGCTACCTTGATAATTTATCTAAGTAAAATCACATTGCCAAGTTTGACAACATTATCATTATGCGATAGTCTTTATGTAGGTCCATGTAAGCTAACATAGGTATCTTGATGTCTAGATTACTTATGCCAAGATAAGAGTGTTTATACAGCAGTTTATTGAGTGCAAAAGATCTATATTAGCATCATATGAGATGCTCAACAAACAATTTGTTATCTGAAATGGAAGAATAACTAGCTCAAGTGGAGAAAGAGTTAAAGAAACAACATAAGTCCACTAATTCATTGGGCATGACTATAATTTTATACTGATCATCAACCTACAACAACTCTCATCCTTTATTCAGACTTGGAACCAGTTATGTATAAAACTCTATACATATGCGGAGTTAAACAGCATGAATCTACTAGTGGTTTCTCAAAATTATTTTTGATAAATTTTACTTTATATATTAAATAAATATAAAATATATTTATAGTTTCAAGAATATTTTTAGAGAAATAGTTTTTCTAATATTTAGTTGATCCTATTAGTTTTTCTAATGTCTGATTGATCATAAGACTTGATGGATGAGCATCTTGCAATGGATTAGACAATGTTATATTCAATTTCCAAGAACTGACGCAAGTTATTATGTATAGTTGAGGGATAGTTGTAAATTAACATGCTATCACATAACAGGATTGCACCTCACAATATTCATGATCTTCTTGTAATACTATTTTCCTAGTCAGTTAAAACTATAGGTGTGGAGGTCACATGAGATGTGATAGCTCCCATTGATCAAAACTTAATACATTGTATGCTATAGTCCTTTGATATTCAAAACTAGGTCCTTTGAATATTTATTTAAGCAAGTGAACTCCGCCAAGGTCGGTCCCAAGCCCAGGTAAAGGAGAGTTGAGTTAGGTAGGTGACAGCCAGCATAAAACTCCGTCAGAACTTTTAAAACATGAATATGATAAATCAAAGCTGGAGGTTAAAAAGGTTTGAGTAAATCCTTATTGAGGTTTGGAAAGGCTTAGGAGAAATTGAAGTCATGTGGTTAACCAATTTATTTAACAGGATTGTAGCAGTTAAAAGAATGCTGGATAATTGAAGAAAAAATATATTAATACTTGTATACAAAAATAAAGAAGATATTCAACCATGCAAATTATAGAGGGATTAAGCTAATGAGTCATACAATGAAATTATGGGAGAAAATAATGAAAAATTGATTAGAGTTGAAACTTTGGTGTCAAATAATCAATTTGGATTTATGCCTAGAAGATCGATCATGGAAGCTATTTATTTATTAAGAAGATTGATGGAGAGATATAGAGAAAAAAAAAGACCTTCATATGATCTTTATTGATTTAGAGAAAACATATGATAGAATATCTAGAGAAATAATATGGTGGATTTTAGAGAAAAAGAAGTTACCAAAAGGTATATAGAATTGATAAAAGATATGTATGATAGAGCAATAACTATTATTAAAACAACAATAGAAGAAACTAGTGAGTTTTCAATTACTGTAGGTTTACATCAAGGATCCACCTTAAGTCCGTATCTTTTTGTATTAGTTATGGATGAATTAACCAAACATATTCAAAATATATCCCATGGTGTATGTTATTTGCAGATGATATAGTGTTGACTGATGAAATTAAATCTGAAGTAAATGCTAAGCTAGAGATTTAGAGAGAGGCTTTAGAATCTAAAAGTTTTAAGATTAGTAGAACTAAAATTGAATATATGAAATGTTATTTTAGCGGGAGTAGAAATACAAATGAAGAAACAATGAAGATTGCAAGCTAAGAGATATCAAGGAGTGAAAAATTTAGGTATTTGGATCAATTATGCAGCAAAAGGTGAAATAGGTGAAGATGTAAATCATAGAGTTAAAGCAGAATGAATTAAGTGAAGGCGTGCTTCGCGATTATTGTATGATCGGCGCATTCTAGTAAAATTGAAAGAAAATTTATATAAAACTGCTATTAGGCCAGCTATGCTATATGGAACATAGTGTTAGGCAATATTGAAACAACATGTGAATAAATTAAGTGTAACGAAAATGCGTATATTAAGATGGATATGTGGTAAAACTATAAAAGATAGAATTAGAAATAAACATATAAGAGAAATGATAGGAGTAGCCCCAATTAAAGATAAAATGAGAGAAAATCGATTATGGTAGTTTGGACATATACAACCTAAACCTTTAGATCCTCCAATTAGAAAGAGTGATCTTTTAACAATTCATGGTAAGGATAAAGGTAGAGGTAGACCTAAACTAACATGAGCAGAAATAATTAAAAAGATATAACTATTTGTAATTTAAATATCGACTTGGTCTTGAATAGAGCAGAGTGGAGGAAGCAGATTCATGTATCCGACCCCATATAGTTGGGAAAAGGCTTAGATGAGCATGAGTTGAGTTGAG
This sequence comes from Calamus simplicifolius, assembly GCA_900491605.1. NCBI lineage: Eukaryota > Viridiplantae > Streptophyta > Magnoliopsida > Arecales > Arecaceae > Calamus > Calamus simplicifolius. The sequence goes on along the minus strand of UESW01004131.1, from coordinate 68,623 downwards.
TTGAGATGCTATAGTCCTTTGATAGGATCTCATATCTGGCCTACAAGCGTAGTTTAACAAGCTTTATATGTGATTCAACTTACTTTAAACAAGCACATGCATTCAAATGGCATCCTAGTATTTGTGCAGAGTTGACTCATAATTTTGGCCTCCAAAAAATGATGTGGAGGATCATTTGTTAGTCTATTGGGGCTTTAGAATTATTTCAATGGTCCTATGGGCTATGGTAGAATGATCGGGGACTTTTGTATTTATATGGGTCCAATATTGTAGAGTACTGGCTTTCATGTATGATGAAAACAAACTTATTTATTAGTTATTGGGACCTACATATATTCGGGCCCATCATGCGGCTGTTACTAGGCCGATAGCTTGATATAAATTGTGTGGCAAGCACACATTAAGGGAATTGACCCCTCACTCCTTGTAACAAGCAGACCTTGGCAACCTTTTTTGTGCAAAACCCCTCTCCTTCTCACTTTCAAGTGAAAATCAAACATGGTGGCCACATTTAGTAGGCTCCAACTAATTGTTCAAGAAGGATTCCATACATACCATGTCACCAAGCAAGAGGTAAAATTAAAATCAAAGAGAATCCAATTGTCTAGAAAGATGCCTCATAACAGTAAAACACATGAAGACTATTGAAACTGAAACTTAAAAGTATAGCATGCCTATATTCAAATTTGTGCTTGAATAAATATAAAAGCTAACAATTTGACGTTTGTACAAAAGTGAATTGGTAGGATGAAACATATTCTAAACGACAACTATATATATATATACCAAGCACCACTAGACTTATAAAAAGTGTTAAATAAACTAAATCTTAAAGCTTTTGTGAAGCCAAAATCAGAAGAGTAGTCTAACATATATTAGTCTAAAAAGAGGCATTACTAGTATGGATAAATACTCTTGATGGGACCCCTTCTCTGTATCTAGCATCGGATTAACTTTTTTAATGACTTAAATCATTTAAAACCTATCATTTGATGAAGTTTTTAATTATATATGTTAGATCGCTAAGAAGGGCGCTAACCAGTGGAACCAAGTTTCTTTTTCCTATCCTAAAAGAATTGCTTCCTGTAAAGAGGCCTTGTACCCTAAATAAACAATATACTTTTTAATAATAATAACCGTTATCATTATGTGAAAATATCACATCGAGAAATTATATGTTTAAATTATTTCCACAGGGTCAATAATTGAAATTACATGCCTCATATAAATTCTCTACAAATAAATAGCAAACCATTATAGTCAAATTCTGCACCAGTATGTCATATATTGCAAGGAGTTAGTTCTCAAGTATGAGACTATGATACTAAAAAAAAAAAAAAAATGTAAATGTTCTCATGAGGTTTGGAAAGAATGAGATCATTAAGAAAAAGTAAATGTTCTCATGAGGCCTGGAAAGAATGAGATCATTAAGATGTACCTTGTCATCAGTGCCTGTGCTTCCAACAACTCTGCATCCTCTCATTTTAGCCAGTTGTCCAGCAATTATTCCAACTCCACCTGCAGCGGCTGATATGAATACATTCTCTCCTGGCTTTGGGTCTCCAATCAGCAGCATTCCAACCCATGCGGCAAAGCCAGCAAATCCTACATTTGCAATTTAACAAATTTGAAGAATTATTTTAATGGCTCATCTCTTTGGATTTTTCAACTGTTTTGAGAAGATTTGGAAAAATTTGCAATTATTAGATGAAGGAAATTTTAACTTTATTAGGAGACTATCTCATACCTCAAACCTACAGTTCATATGTTAGGTAAGTAAACAGACATTTTACTTTTGGGACTCCACGACACTAAGTGGATGTCTACCTATGTAATGCCTTAAAACCTAAAACCATTACACTTCCATCAAAATCATGCATATCTTTACTACCTTTATTTTTCCATGACTCAGGCACTCCAACAGAAGGGTGTGACACCCAGGAATTTTTGACGGCAAGTGTGTGCCATTGAAACTTGAAATTCAAAGTTTGGATTATATGCTCGCAACAATGGGTTATTGTTTATTCTTTCAAATGACAACTGCATGCCATCAAGTTAAACTTGTGATACTAGCATCCTTCTTAACAATTCAAAGCTATGAAGAGGACCTCAACCCTTGTTACCCATATATTAATGCGGGCATTTACGTTCTTCTAAGTTCTTTAGGGATTTAGTATTAGGGAGAGGAGTTGGAGTTCATAGCTCTTTCTTCCTTCATCATTCAGTCAAAAATGTATTAAGTATTAATATGTAGTCATGTCAAATGGTTTACACATGCATTGACTATCTAACAATACTCTTATAGGCTGGTGTCCAATCTCTTTTCTTTGCAGTTATCCTTGCAACAATTCTTGTAACGCCTTAAGCCCACTTGCTGGCTCAATTAACTGATTAACGGACCGAAACTATATGGACTAAAAACTTGAGTGAAAGTTAATGGGTAGTAGGTGAACTTGAGCTATAAATACATAAGCAAATAACATTTCTTTCCTATCCGATGTCAAACCATTTTGGGGATATTACAATCTCTCTCCCTCATAATGCGATGTTCTCATTACATGTCTTAAGTTAGCCATAATCTACCCCAAGTCAAATTGTTGGTGCTACAAAGGTAGCTCCATGCCATGGCGAAACTCTACCACCATCCCATGAGTAGCCCTTTACTTATATCCATTAACTTCCACACACTAGGTCAGCTCTAATACTATTTGTAACGCTTCAAATCTATCTGTTGGTCCAATTAACCCATTAACGGGCCAAAACCATGTGATCCAAAAAATCAACTAGAAGTTAATGGGTAGTAGATGAACTGAAGCTATAACCACATAAGTATATAATACTTTTTTTTATATGATGTAGAACTATTTTTGGGGTATTACAATTTTAGACTGAGAATGCTTTGACCTAGGAAGGAGGGAGCCGAAATCACAACTCCCATTAACCAAATTGCCATAGTTGGAGGCAAAACCACCATAACAATCAAAGATAACAAAATTGAGACTCATTTGATATGGCCAAAAAATAAAACAAAACCAAAATTTTGAACCTTAGTGGTTTATTATGATTAGCAAGGCAAGTCTTTGTGACCATCAAATACATTTTGTTGAATAAACTCTCTCCTTTGGCCCTTAGATTACTTAGATCTTGTCTACCAGCAACTACGTTTTGGCACGCGGTCCTTTCTTTGCTCAATACTACCTTCGTCAAGCATGAAACAAATTATTCATCTTTTTAATCCTTAACCGTATTTGGTGCCCTAACTTCTTCATGTGCATCTTTATTATCTCACTCAATTTGATCAACCTCTTTATCTGTTTGTTATGGTATTTTCCTTACTTATCCACTTCAGTTTTTAGTTGCACTGCTCTTCAAGACTTTGTATTCTGTCTTGACTATATTGATAAAATTGTCGTATGCTCTCAATTTGTTGATTAATTTATATACTTCATTCAATAGTCCCTTGATGGATTGATGATGTCATCTTTCGGTCATATTGTTATTACGTAGCAGATTATTTCTTACCCTTAACGATGTTTTTCTATAATCTTTCAACTAGATGCCCAAGCTTATGTGACATAATAAAATGTCTAAATTGACAATCTTTTAGCATGTATTTTTTTTAGTCATGCAATCATTCAGTGGTCACAACCTCTAAATTGATTAAATGCCTTAAGCAAAATAACTAATCATGCTACTTAGAACTTGATATTTTTTTTGAACTTATTGCAACACATATCTCTTAAGGTCTTTAAGATAATTAACTAATCAAAGTATATACAAAAATAGCATATTAATATCATTATTTATTGAGGAAACTACATTGATTACAGTGGGTATACATTTCCCTAAAAGGGGTAAGCCAGATCAAAAGGAGGCTTATGTGTTGTTTTCTTATCATTGACCATTTATCCAATAAAAAAAGGATTTTTACATATTATATTGATTGATGTAAATTATATTTTATAGTATATTGTAATTTATAATATAATTTTAATATATAATTTATATTAATAAAAAATAATATGATTATATATTGTATTAAAAACATATTTGTTCTTTAATGTATATTACGTGTTGTTATTTTATATTACATAATATTAATCATTTGTGATAATATATTATATGATGTTATATTATTTATAAAATGAAAATATGAATATTAAAATATTTATATTATTATTGTATAAATACTATTAACATCATCTAATAATATTATAACATGATACTAATATATAATCTAATATGTGTAAATAAAATACATCATAAAATACTATTGTTGATGTCTGAAATTGGTCTTCATACGCCAATGGATGAGATAGATCATGCACAATGGAACACCTTCCAACCAATCTATCTACTTCCATGCGTAAGAAAAGAAGACAAAGCGTAAGCGGTCCTAGAGTTTTCCTCCAAGGAAATCTCTCTAATACTCAAGTCAGTCAAGAATGGACAAAAAAAAAGATCTTAGGGGTCTTAGACAAGCTACCTAAGACTTAAACAAGGAACAAACAAAACTTATTTACCTAGAGTGATTAAGGCTGCTTTTATAGATGTTTGGAGGAGTTGGTTTTAGAGCTAGACAATTATATCAAACGGCTATTAATAATCTTGATCCCGAAGGAGGTGGCGACCATGAAGGAATAGTCTTCAAATAGATCGACCAAGTCCTTTTCAAGATGATTTTACTTATAATAAGGAAAGTTCTGATCAAATTAGGATAGATTGATAGTTAAGAAAGGGAGGTCCTTTTCTAATGAAGTTGCAGAATTTAACTCAAACTGATTTGCACCTTAAACAAAAAGAATCCTAAGCAGTTCAACCAAGTAGAGAAGCCCTTCTTTGATTAAGACTTTCTTGGCAAGTTAGTATGACTTGATCAATCTCAGCGTACTAACTTTCGGCATGCCATGTGTTGCCATCAAGTAAGCTAACCAAATTAGATCACATCATCTACCCTTCAATTTTGGGGTTCGAGCATAAATCCATACTTAATTTATCAAAGTAGCTCAAACCTTTATTTGGCCAATCTATCTCAAGCTCATTAGGTTCTTTCCGGATGATCCAGTAATCTCATATTGGTCGTCTTCAAATTGATCTCAATGACTAAATGTTGTCAGTTTAATCGGCTTTGATTGCCAACTTGGGCTGAGCTCAATTGCTTACAGACATTGGTCTATTGGGTTGACCTAAACCAAGCTCAATGACTTGTGAGTATTGGTCAATTTTGAAGTTTTGCTGATCTCAAGTCGACATCTAGGTGTTGAAGAAATTCTTTCGCCAATCTTGAATCAGCTTTGAGAGTTACTAAAAGTAACTCTTTTTGACGTCAAAACTCTTAGATCGATGCTTAGAACCTAATGAAGTGTTGTCGACCAATGTTGGCACTCAGATTTGGGAAGCATTATTGATCAAGGTTGGTGCCCAAACTTGAGGAAGCTCTGTCGATTAATGTCAATGGCCAGACTCGACAAAGTTCTTTTAATTATGATTAGTATCTAGATTTGAGGAAGCTCTACTAATTAAGGTCGGCGTAAAGAGTAGTTGGAATGCTCTAAGGATGTCCCTCAAATCAACGCCTGAGACTTATGCCTTACGGGGCATTCCTTAAATGGGATATAGTCTACCTTTGTCTGACGTGGTTTTTAGGATATTCTCCTAGCCTTCAACAAATTTTCTCTTTAGGTGCTCAAACTAAGGAATGCCAATCAGGCTTGAAGTTGACCAAACTATTTCGGTAGAATTTTTTATGGCTACTTGGCCAAGCAATCAGGTTAGGCATCACTACTCTTTCATCAAGCCTAAACATTGCTAGGACCTTCTGATAAGTCTTTAATAACCAATACTTATTTAGCTGAACTTAGCTCTTCAGATTTAGTGATTTTGGTTACATTGGCTTTGATTCATCAAGTTGAGCTTGATTCTTCAAATTAACCTTGACTCTTTAGGTCAGTCTTAACTTTTTAGGTCAGCCTTTACTTTAGCCAGATTAGTTTTGACTTTTTAAGTCACTTGACCCTTCAAGTCGAGCTTGATTCTTCATATTGATCTTGACTTTGTTAAATTTAGCTTTGATTTTTTAAGTCAACTTTGGCTTTTCAAATCGAGCTTTATTTTGAGGTCAGTCTTGACTCTTTAAGTTGGTAATGAATTTAATTAAGCCTATCCTCCTAACTTGTGTTGGAAAATATTGTTTTTGTCTTTGTAAAAAATCTCCTTTCCTAGAAATTACTAGAAATATACTATAGAATTTTAAATGCAAAATAAAGTAAAAAATAAAAATAAGATATGGATCAAACTAGAACCGAGGCATGTTAGACACTGTCCTAAGGATCAGATTTTCGCCCCTTCATACAGGTTGTTGGCGATCTGTCCCCAAGGTACAACGATCCGGGTCGATCCGATCCTCCTACTACGAGCATGATCGTGTGAGGTGCAAACCCAATGATTACCTTCAGATGCCCATGAAAAGATCAATACAAAATAGAAATAAAATAAGATGGAATAAATCATAGAGCTACTCAAAACTATTATAGATTGATTCCTTACTTCAATCTGAATCCCTAAGCCTATTTATAGGCTCGGCCCATAAAAGCTCAACGGCTCGGCCCATAATGGCCTTAAAGGCCTAATAGCCGTTAGCCCCAAATCACATCAGAAACGGCTCACAAAATGAATTGTTTGGGCCATTTCTGGACGTTGATGAACGTTGGCCTTCCAATGTTAACGCAACGTTCCATTGCGTCAATGAAGCCGGTGAACATCTGCGAATGGCCGAAACGTTCGCAGGCGTTCGTTCTTTTTTTTATGATTTAAACTTTTTTAACAATCTCTCACAAAAGTTTAAAAAATATATATATAAAATTTTAGGGCATCTTATACTGCACAATAGATGAGGTATCCTATGGACTTGAACCTCACTTAGTGTTGATTGTATACATCTGAAAGAACCATAGTGGATTAGACCTTGAAACTAGATCCTTTGACTCATACTTCTACTAATCACACACACAGTATGGATCAATTGGGTTTAAGCGGTCAGCGCATATTAAAGGCCTTGCGCTTAGTACCTTGATTTTTCATGAGAATTCTTTAAGGTTAGCCCAAACCTTTAGTCACGGCCTAATATGACGATTCTTATATAGGTGAATCCTCCAAGGGTATTTGTGACAATACCCTGCAGATAACCTACCTCGGATCCATTAAGAGTATGACTCAACCTTACACAAATTTACTTTGTCACTTTATAAGAGAACTCATCATAGGGATGGGATGAAAATTTTTTAAAAAATTTTGTGCTCTAACATGATCACTCAATCAGCTTCGTTTCTACCACATTGAACCTCATTCATGGGATCTCTAATCACAGAGGTTGGGTATCCACTGCTGGTGACCAAATAATGGGCTTAAGCCACATCCCCCTCGATGAATCTAGGACTCCATTCTAGATAACTCCTTGGTTAATTAATCTATCAAATTCTTCTCGGCAAATTCCAAAGAGATAATTTTATTTTTGGACTAGACCTTAAATAAGATAATCAAGCAAAGATATATTAGAATTGAATATCCAAATACAAGGTAAATAATAAGTTGGATATTCCAACAGTCATGAGATTATTTAGTAAATTATAAAAACTTTTATTAAATCTCATGGCAATAGATTTCAAGAGACTCAAAATAGAGCATTTATATGACATACCTTGTCACAGCATCCAAGTTCATCCATTCTTTACCATTTGGTAACATAAAAGATTCACAATAGTAGGTAAGCAATAAGTATTTGCTCAATGCTGTCACTTTTGTCTAGCAACTAACAACACAACAAGGAGATATTAAATATTGATCACTATACCAGAAAATACTTATCTGGAACAGAAACACTTTTGCATTTATGTAAGAATGCAAATATATATGCTAGTAGCTGCACTTGAAAGTTAAATAATAAAATGATATAAAAATATATCTATATACAAGTACGCATATATCATGTGCAAAAGTGCAAGCATGTGTGTACACACATGTAATCCATATATATACATGTATATATCATTTGGGCCTAGAATACAGCTTAGCTATGGATGTTATATGCATATTACCGTATTGTAGTTCGACTTAGTTTCTTGATAGGTTTGATGCATCCATAAGAATACCCTACAGCATACAAAGGACAATTGATTGTAGTGTACATATACCTACATAATGTGCTGATCAGCGGTAGTGTAGCATGATACCATGGTTTAGAGTTCAGCTGAAGCTCAGAAAACTATCACCAAAATGGTAATTAAAATATAGCTACTTATGGAGTTAATATAATACAAATATACCATTATTAACAAGAAAGGTTTTGGGAAAGGCACAAACTAAAGATGGAAGGAATTAGTGGTGCATCTATACACTGTTGCATGATTAGTTCCCAAGAGTTTGTTTCCTTCCTCATGAAAGTGAACAATTTGCTTCATTTTGGATAGCCTGGCATGCAAATAAAGTCTGATGTATCTCAGATACAAAACATCAAAAGCTTTCCCGGAGTTCTGGATGTGATACATTGAATAGACAACATACCAATACTCTATGTTCCCCATTATTACTATAAGATGCTTCTAAATTCAGAAGGCTATGAATGTTCATATTGGAGAAAATATGATATAAGCAAGAAACTAATAACATTCCAAGTAAATTTACTATCATCAATCTTGGTAATATATTTTTGGAGTGACCCTCCTAGTCAAGCAGCATGTATAACATGTATAACATTAGAAAGAAATGGAATAAACATTAAGTCAAATAAAAAATTAGACAAAATTATTTGGAGTCAAGATAGACAAAATTTGCTGTCAACATTATATTAGCAAGCAGTATTTCAAGAGATAATTATGGATGATCATAATTTAGCATAGCAACATTTGCACCATTAATGCACAGGCATTTCAGGATGGCATGAAAACTTTATATGTTGAGCAAACTCATGCAAAAGCAGAATGAGTAGATGGAATGAAAATCTAGCAATTTCTAGAAAAGAAAAAAATTTGATCCTTAGCTGTTGGAAAATATTGTTTTTGTCTTTGTAAAAAATCTCCTTTCCTAGAAATTACTAGAAATATACTATAGAATTTTAAATGCAAAATAAAGTAAAAAACAAAAATAAGATATGGATCAAACCAGAATCGAGGCGTGTTAGACACTGTCCTAAGGATCAGATTTTCCCCTTCGTACAGGTTATTGGCGATCTGTCCCCAAGGTATAACGATCCGGCTCGATCCCTCCTACTACAAGCACGATCGTATGAGGTGCAAACCCAATGATTACCTTCAGATGGCCATGAAAAGATCAATACAAAATAGAAATAAAATAAGATGGAATAAATCATAGAGCTACTCAAAACTATTATAGATTGATTCCTTACTTCAATCTGAATCCCTGAGCCTATTTATAGGCTCGGCCCATAAAAGCTCCAACGGCTCGACCCATAATAGCCTTAAAGGCCTAATAGCCGTTAGCCCCAAATCACGTCAGAAACGGCTCACAAAATGAATTGTTTGGGCCGTTCTGGACGTTGATGAACGTTGGCCTTCCAACGTTCACGCAACGGAACGTTGCGTCAATGAAGCCGGTGAACCTTCGCAGGCATTCTTTCTTTTTTTTAATTATTTAAACTTTTTCTAACAACTTGAACATGCTTTATCAGTGCCCTCAATCAACCTAAGCATGGCCCATGTCTACTTGAACTCTACTTGCTCCTTGATCTCTTCTCTTGGATGGCATGATTGTATAATTCACTCAATTCCCATGAACAACGCCAATCTATTGACATTCAAAATTGGTTTTCACATACTAATAGATAAGATTGATCTTCATATACATGGTAAAGTATCCCCCAACTAATCTATCTTCCTCTTTGCATGAAAAAAGAAGACAAAGCATAAGCGGCACCAAAGTTTTCCTTCGAGGAAAACTCTTCGATGTTCAAGTTTGTCAAAAGTGGCAAAGAGATAACCTAAGGCTCTTAAATGAGCTACCTAAGACCTAAACAAAGAATGAGCAAAACTTGTTTACTTTGGATGATTAAGGTTACTTTTATAGACGTTTAGAAGAGTTACTTTTAGAGTCAAACTTTTGTATTAAATAGCTCTTGATAATCCTAATCCTAGTGGAGGTGGCAACCATGAAAGAGTATTCCTCGAATCAATTAGTTGATTTCTTTTCAAAGTGGTTTCATACCTAATAATGAGAGAGCTAATCAAATTAGAATATGTTAGCGGTTATGAAAGGAGGGTCCTTTTTTAAAGGGGTTGCTGACTCTAACTCAAACTGATTTACACCTTAAGTAGAAAGAGTCCTAAGTAGTTCAGCCAAATAAGGAAGGCCTTCTTCAATTGGGACATTCTTGACAGGTTTACAAGATTTGATCAATCTCAGCGTACCAACTTTCTAATATGCCATTAATCACCATCTGATAAGCTTAACCAAATTAGACAACATTAATTATTAATATTAAAATAAAACTATTAGTAATATATATTAATAGTAATATTAAATTAAAACAAATTTATTTATTAGTATTATAATTTTAATATGATTAATAGTAATATTATAATATGAGATAGGCTGGTTTAGAATCCGATCACCTTTCTATCCTTAGATCCATACGGTTATCGAAGCCACCCCATCTTTTTACTTATTTTTTTGGAATTCGTGAACTACATGTATCCAAGTGCAGGAGAGATAATCAAATTTAGACTTGGCTACATTCAAATGTAGCCAAGTCTTCCTCTTATAATATCATAATAATAAATAACAATGTTATGATAAAATATTTAAAAGTACTAATAAATTAGTATAATATCAATAATAATATGATATTGATTTGGAATTAATACAAATATTTATATTTAATAATAAAATTATTAATATAGCATAATAATAAAATTATATTTTATTAAGCATTAATACTAAAATTTATATGAATATCTAAACTTATCAAAACATAGATTAAAAATTAATCATTTCCAATAATTTCCAAGTATGGGTAGCTTAGAAATGAAACAACCATTCTTGATTTATGTTACTAAAAATTAAAAAAAAAAACGTGAAGAATATAGTGCCACAAGCCAATACCTTTTGGCTTCGTATTAACTTAGAATGTATCATGTTAGCCATAAGAATTTTTAGATCAGTTGATGATGCAAGTAGGTTGGCGATATTAATATAATAAAGTAATAGTTAGGAATATTAATATAATAGTTAACAATCAAGGTTAATCGATCTATCTTGAACTGATTAGTTTGGATGAATTGGACCAAGCTAGCCTAGAAGCAAGACAATTTAGCCTCTCAGTTTAGTACGAAAGGCAAACGTACGATCCTAAGTTGAATGTATCAAAATGAATTAAACCATTCAGTTTGATCTGATTTAGGATGATTCATGGGTTGGAACATTCATATCTTAAGAACAACAAAGATATCTTATGATCAATTTTGACGTTTTACCAACAAATAGTTAAGGGTCAATTCTTGTCATCACACATCAATCAAATAACTTCATTTTCATTATTTCAAAGTGCTGTAGCATTGTGTGCGCAATAAAAATATCAAAAGAGTAACTTATTATGCTTTTTTTTTTTTAAATTGTGGCTTCTATTGTTTTATTGACAATATGTTCACGAAAACATATTCAAATTGGAAACATAAATACGTAGTCGAAATGATCAGCTAGGGTATGTTAATAATTAAATAGCTTTTAGATGGTTTACTTCAATTATGAGGTTGGTACAATATCATGCAACCTGAATAGATATTTGAGCTTCAACTCAAGCGCCAAATGGCTATATAAAAAGATAGAAAGTACCGAGGGAATTAAGATACTCTGGCAGCAAAATTCCTCAGCATAGCCGTTGGAATCATGCAATATTCTGCTACAGGACAGAAACGGCAGAAAACAAAATCTCCTTCGTTGAACCCGGCATCCTTAGTCATGATGATTCTTGCAACTCCGGCTGCAACTATAACCTGTTGTCCAGGTAGTCAACAGTGAGCACATAGAAATGTTACATCTCAGATAATATTGATCTGTTAAAGTCTTATATTGATGACTTTCATTTTTCAGCCATTGGTAGGATGCTATGTCGGCTACAAAGCAATCAATGGAAAATTGGTTGACTATAATGCAATCAATTATTGTGATCAAATCTTGGTTTCTGTACAGATAATTCTTGACCATTGCTTATAATCTAATTGGATAAATATATATTGGCGGCTTATCTTACCACCAACAAAAATATTTAAAAGAAAATTTTAATTAACCATTATTTAATTTTAACTAGAACAATGTGCATGATTATCAAAACTGAAACCTAGATGTGCGCTAAACATGTTTATTGGATTGGATGCATGCTGAAGTAATCAAATGAGAGTCATTGGATGGTAAATAAAATTCAAAAAGTCTGAAGTGCTTGTGTTTGCATATGTTGAACCTTAGGATTTAATAATTCATGTTTTGATAATTATTGGTTAAGTTACTAATAGCATATTTGAATTATGATGATTTAGACAAGTATGCACGTCCAAAACAAAACAAACTTGATTGACACATTCATCCGGAACACACTCAATCCTACAAAAGCTCAAGTCTCATCAGAGCACAAGAGTCGGAGGCAATGCAAACTTGAAAAATTATCCGACGTGTCGAGGTTTAAAGAAAAGAAGTTTATTTGTATATTTTATTTTTTTTCTAAAGACCATATGTAAAATTGGATAGGATATTAAGTGCACAAGGCTCAATGATATAAAAATTTATTTAGATTTGATTTTGACTCATAATTAATGTAAAATTAATATAAAAATTTGAAACCAGACATGACACAGTAGCAAAACCCTAATCAAACCATTCTTTATTTGGCTTGGCAATCAACCAACACAAGCTAGGGTGGTCGATAGGCCTAGGCTATGCAATCAATCGGCCCTAGCCTAGGTGGCTGACTGGTGGATTTCTGATAGTCCAATAGTCATATTTTCATATGACCGTTAGAGGCCATATTTGTCAAAGAAGAACCCAGTTTTAGGCTTATCCAAAATTAAATGTAAAAAAGATAAGATTTGTAATGCTTATCAAGAGGGTAAGCAAACTATATCTTCCTTTAATTCTAAGAATATAATGTCAGCTTATAGGCCTCTCCAACTACTTCAACTGCTTCATATGGATTTATTTGGATCACTAAGAATTGCTAGCTTTGGAGGTAAGCATTATGCTTTAGTTATTGTATATGATTTTTCTAGATTTACATGGACATTATTTATCACTCGTAAAGATGAAGCCTTTTATATCTTTGCTAAGTTTTCAAAAAGAATTCAAAATGAAAAAGGTTCAAAAATTACATGCATTAGGAGTGATTATGGTGATGGATTTGATAATCACTCTTTTGAGCATTATTACAATGAAAATAGGATTGAATATCAATTCTTTGCACCTAGGATCCCTCAACAAAATGAATTGTTGAGAGAAAAAATAGAACCTTAGAAGAAATAAAAAGGACTATGCTTAATGGGAACGGTTTGCCTAAATATGTCAACTAAAGTGGTCAATATTGCTTGGTATATATAAAACTATATTTTTATTAGACTGATCCTAAAGAAAGCTCCTTATGAATTGTGAAAGGGCAAGAAGCCAAACATTAGTTATTTTCGTGCATTTGGTTGTAAATAAAACAACAAAGACAACTTAGAAAAATTTGATTCTAAATCTGATTAAGGGATTTTTCTTGGATATTCTTCAACAAATAGAGCATATAGAGCTTTTAACAAGAAAACTTTAGTAGTTGAGGAGACAATTCATGTTGCCTTTGATGAAGCCATTCTTTTATTTAAGGTATCTGAGTCTTAATATGTTATTGATGATATTAACAAGGGACTTAAGGATCTCTCTCTATCTATAAGGCTTTAAGGTTATTGATGAAACTCAGGAGAAACCTAAGTTGAGAAAAAATCTTGAAGTTAATTAAAAATTTCCTAAAGAATGCAGGTATACACATAGTCATCCTAAAGAATTAATTATTGATGATCCATCTCATGACATTAAGACTAGCGCAATGCATCAATTAGAAACTTATGCATTCTCACAAGTATAACCCAAAATTTGTAAAGAAGCCCTATATGATGAACATTGGGTTTCAACCATTCAGAAGGAACTAGTGCAATTTCAAAGAAATAATGTATAGATATTAGTTCTAGGCCTGATAATTATCCCATGATTGGAACTAAATAGGCTTTTCAAAATAAGTTAGATGAATCCAACATAATTATTAGAAACAAGGCTAAACCGGTAACAAAAGGTTACAATCAAGAAGGTATGAGTTAGATTAAATTTCAACCCAATTTGAAACTAACTCAACTCAATTCAATATAAAATTAAATAAATAATTTATATTTATAGATCTATTTTTACATTTATATTTTATAAATTACTTATATATTCATATTACATCTCTTATTTGTAAATGTACAAGTAATTACGCTTGTACTATCTTAAAATTTCTATTCAACCTTACCTAACCCGGCAGCTACCTAACCCGATGGGACAACCCTATCAAACCCAACTAACGTCTCCTAACCCAAATTAACTTTAACCCAAATTAACTTAAGATGGGGGAAGAGTGGCTGTATTCGATTAAGATTTGGTCTCAACCCAACACCACCTGCCTGCAGCTTACATGCTGACGAAGGAACATGATACCTATATGCTGAAGATAATCTCGAGAGAGAGAGAGAGAGAGAGAGTTGAAAGTAAATTAACCCATCAATATGGATAGCAACTACGTACTATAACAAAATCAAGGACCTGCTTTCTATAATAGACATTGGACTGTTTCTCCATCGACAATTTTTGTGAAACCTATGCAAGGCCTAGCATTGGAGGTCTACAGGGGGACTAGATAATAATTTTAATAAAGTTTGGTTCAATGGCTATGCTGCTTGTAGCTGAATCAGAAATCATGCTTGCTTTTTGACATGGTTTCATAATAGCTAAGATTAGCATAAGATCGATAAACACGGAATCAAAGATCGATCATTATAATTTATTAAATATTTGTGATAGTTGGTTTAGATTTAAGTATTAGGATATATGAGTTGAAATATATATATATATAAACAAATATTTGTTAAAAGGTTTGAAGAAACTGCTGGATAAAATCCGTTCCTGAATCAGCGAATTAGGTAATCATATGGCATTGAGAAATGACAGCCAATGTTATCAAATAATTAATGCAGAACAAAAGACAACAGGAGGAGAAGGAAACAGAAAGGTCGACGGTAGATACCTGGCCAAGCTGGTAGGGCTTGGCGTACAGTCCGTCGATGCGACCGGTCATCCGGGAGCGGAGATACGGGTCGACGGCGATCCAGAGCACCTGCATTGCCGCGTGGCCGTCCGGGATGGTGGCCGGGTTCAGCGCCAGCGTGGACTCTCGGAGCTTTAGATGCTCCGCCGTTGGGAGCCCCTCCGCGTACGCGCTCATCACCCACTCCCGGCTCACCACCTTCATCGCCACCGCTTTACTTACGCCTCCTGAGCTGCTCTTGAATTTGATCCAAGGAGAGCCAGAGGAAGTGGCGCGGTCCAGTCTCCGATTTTTCCTACCTTCTAAGATTTATTGCATCGCCTTCACGGTGCGCTGGGCCGGGCCCGGTGCCAATAATTAATGGTTGGTGCGAGAAATCTTTCGCCAGCCAGGCAGCCACTGCCTGCCTGGTGCCAACAACTAGTGCGGTGTACGGACTGAGAACGCCACTGCACCGCCAATCGAGGACGCAGCATGTTTTTTTTTTTTTTTTTCTTTAACGGAAAGTTTTGTACATCGTGCAGCAAGCCCTAAACGTAAACTGCATCATTTTTTTTTTTAATTATTGATCAATACTTATTAAAAAAATAATAAAATAATTTTATAATATTTAAAAAAATTAGTTTTATTTTTATAATACGATACTGCAATTATAAAATTAAGACATCTATTTAGAAAGTAAAAAAAATTATGATACCACAGTTTTAAACTTACAATACTATAGTTATAAAATTAAAACATCAGTTAAAAAAGTAAAAAAAAATTACGATACCTCATTTTTAAACTTACAACAATGTAGTTATAAAATTAAGACACCAATTCAGAAAAAGTATTTATACATAAATTAAAAAAAAAAGCTTTTTGACGTGCATTAATACCCATTCAGCTTTTTTTTTGAAATTTATGTCCAAATATATTTTCTGAATGTGTATCGTAATTTTATAACTATGGTGTCGTAAGTTTAAAAATGGGGTATTGTAAGTTTTTTTTTTTTTTCTGAATGGGTGTCTTAATTTTATAACTACGATATCATAAGTTTAAAACTGTGATATCATCTTAACTTTTGACATAACGTACAATAATATCGGTTCAGCTTTTTTTTTTTACAATTTATACAGACATATTTTCTAGAGGGGTATCGTAATTTTATAACTACTGTGTCGTAAGTTTACAATTGGGTGTTATTTTTTTTTTTACTTTCTGAATGGATATCTTAATTTTATAACTACAGTGTCATAAGTTTAAAACCGAAGTATCGTAAATTTTTCTTTCAAAATATTATAAGGCTATTTTAATATTTTTTTAATAAGTATCGTAAACGTATATGAATTAATAAAAAGAAGTGATCCATTTCACGTATAATTTGCTTTTCTGCATCAAATATGATGTATAAAATCTTTTTCACTAATTAATGGTTGGTGCGAGGAATCTTTAGCTGGCTGCCGAGTGCCAACAGCTGGTACGGAGTACGGACTAAGTGAGGACGCCACAGCACCGCCAATCAA
The DNA here is from genome assembly GCA_900491605.1 of Calamus simplicifolius. Taxonomy (NCBI): domain Eukaryota; kingdom Viridiplantae; phylum Streptophyta; class Magnoliopsida; order Arecales; family Arecaceae; genus Calamus; species Calamus simplicifolius. Next base: position 51,790 of record UESW01004131.1, on the reverse strand, counting down.
GACGCGGCACGTTTTCTTTTTCGTTTTCTTTAACAATAAATTTAGATTTTTTTTTGAAATCATCCCTTCAAACGGTAATGGTTGCTGCTGTGTCCTTCAGCTCCGATCGGGTGCAGCGTGAGCTTTCTTCTGGATGGACCTATAAAATAGTCCTTATGCGAGAAGCATTGGGGGTGGTCCTATGCGGAAGACCCTTCGATGCTCAAGTCAATAAAGACCAGCAATCAACAAATATGGAAAGAATGATCCCTGAGAAAGAGTTCCTCCGAGCTCTCATGGAAGCTTTTATGGCGAAGTGTGAAAACTGTGAATGAAAAATGAGCGTAAAATAGCCATACCTGAGAGGCTTGAGAGTGGTAGTATTTATAGGCGGTCACCTGACTTCTTGGACGTGCTTTAAATGAGGTCTGAAAGTTATTGGGATTCAAAACGGATTCAAATCAGGTTGTTACAGGGTCGGTAGGATCTGTATCTGGTTAGTTAGAGGATCGACGGTTGGAAGGCGGGGAGAGCTGGTCGATGGCTCGAGACTCAGTGGCTGCGTGGTCCCTAGGCCACTATTGTAGGTCCTAGGCCACGTCTTGGCATGATTTCTTGTTTTGAATCTTATTATGTTACAGTGAATTTGAACTCTCCCGCGCCAAATTCCGCAAAGGTCTGAAGTAGCTCGGATCGGATGGCCGAGGAATGGTATGGCCTTGATGGCAGAAGCATAAGAATAGCTCGGGTTGCCGAGGCATAAGGTTGGCTGAATATACCGAAGTATAATGTGGTCGGCCGAGTCGGACTTCTGTAAAGCATGGAGTCAAGAACTCCTTGTCTTGGCTTCATGACGCCATCCTTCTAGCACATAAGGTGCCAAGGGGGCCAACGTGGCAGCCATAAATGCCTTAATGATGAAAGGAAATAAGGCATTAAATACTTAAATCATGTGGATGCACATGACCTTTATGAGGCCATAATTGCGTTGGTGCGAAGGACATAACCGAGCTAGAGTGCCGAGGTATGTTGGCCGAAGTATGCTTTCTCCTTTCTTTTTATTCCATTAAATTAAATGCTGCCAAGTCATTATGACCGTATCTGCACCATTAAATGCTCCAGCCTATTGACTTGACTGTCGGATATTAATGAGGAGGCCTTGGGAGAACCCATGCACATGACGTGGCCCTTTTTTCCCTCTTGTTCTCTTTCTTCGTTATGATTAGACGCTCGTTGCTAGAATATTGCGCCAACAGGCCAGTTGGCAAGCAAAGCGTTTATATCGGGCATGACCCCATCGCCAATGTGAGCGATCAATAATGCAATGATGATTTTACCCCTCATCACATGCCCCCCACTCCCTAGTCCGAAGTGTAATTTCGGATATAGGGAGTAGAATTCTGGAGCAATCTTATTTGGGGGGCATGTCATTCGATCCTCCGTAGAGGAAGTGTATATCTCTATTTAGGTCAGAGTGAGGTTTGGGCGGCCCTCTTGCTGAAGTAAAATAAGGCGCTTTAGTTGCGCTAGAGTGTCCGAGAAATTATCTGGCTGGAACGAGGCTTTAGTGCTGTATCGCTCGGGTTGGCCGAGGCTGCAGAAATATATCACTCGGTCTTCGGCCGAGGCTTTTGATAATAAGAGATGCACTCCGGCTCTGGCCGGGGCTTTTGAAGATCAATAAGAAATTCCCTTTGGCTTTAGCCGAGGGTTCCGACATGTCACTTGGTCTTGGCCGAGATTTCTGTTAATAGGTGATGCCTTCGGCTCTGGCCGAGGCTTTTGATAATAAGATATGCACTCCGGCTCTGGCCGGGGCTTTTGATAATAAGAGATACACTCCGGCTCTGGCCGGGGCTTTTGATAATAAGATATGCACTCCGGCTCTGGCCGGGGCTTTTGATAATAAGAGATGCACTTCGGCTCTGGCCGAGGCTTTTGATAATAAGAGATGCACTCCTGCTCTGGCCCGGGATTTTGATAATAAGAGATGCACTCTGGCTCTGACCGAGGCTTTTGATAATAAGAGATGCACTCCGGGGCCGAGGCTTTATATGACTGCTTCTCATTGTAACTTTCAAGGAGAGTTATAAGAATTTCGCAGGCCTTTTAAAAACTGAATTTAATTCAATGAATAAAATGGGTCTAGAAAGAGCATACTTTTATGGATGAATTTATTACTCGGTTGTTGCTGAGCCTTCAGAAATATATCACTCGGTCTTTGGCCGAGGCTCTCAAAATTTATTACTCGGTTGTTGCCGAGCCTTTAGAAATATATTACTCAGTTGTTGCCGAGCCTTCCCAAGATGCTACTCGGCTGTAACCAAGGCTTCTAAACATGCCACTTGGTTGTAACCGAGGCTTCTAAATAATAAATTACTCGGTGTTGCCGAGCCTTCAAGATTAAAAACAAACTTCCTCCGGCTTTTAGCCGAGGGTTCTGATATGTCACTCGGTCTTGGCCGAGGTTTCAGATAAATAGGAGATGCACTCCGGCTCTGGCCGGGGCTTCTGATAATAAGAGATGCACTCCGGCTCTGGCCGGGGCTTATGCACTTCGGCTCTGGCCGGGGATTCCAATAATAAGATATGCACTCTGGCTCTGGCCGAGGCTTCCAATAATAAGAGATGCACTCCGGCTATGGCCGGGGCTTACGCACTTCGGCTCTGGCCGAGGCTTCCAATAATAAGAGATGCACTCCGGTTCTGGCCGTGGCTTTTGATATGCACTTCGGCTTTGGCCGAGGCTTTAGATAAATAGGAGATGCACTCCGGCTCTGGCCGGGGCTTCCAATAATAAGAGATGCACTCCGGCTCTGGCCAGGGCTTATGCACTTCGGCTCTGGCCGGGGCTTTCGATAACAAGAGATGCACTCTGATTCTAACCGGGGCTTCCGATAATAAGAGATGCACTCCGGCTCTGGCCAGGGCTTATGTACTTCGGCTATGCCCGAGGTTTCCAATAACAAGAGATGCACTCTGGTTCTGGCCGAGGCTTTTGATACGCAATTCAGCTCTGGCCAGGGCTTCCAATAATAAGAGATGCACTCCGGTTTTGGCCGTGGCTTTTGATACGCACTTCGGCTCTGGCCGGAGCTTTTGGTAATAAATTACTCAGCGTTGCCGAGCCTTCCAGTAATAAATTGGTGTTGCGGAGCCTTCAAGAAATTTATTACTCAGTTGTTGTCGAGCCTTCAAGAAATTTATAGCCTTCAAGATTATTTATTACTCGGTTGTTGCCGAGCCTTCCCAAGATGCTACTCGGTTGTAACCGAGGCTTCCAAATATGCCACTCGGTGGTAACCGAGGCTTCCAAATAATAAATTACTCGGTGTTGCCGAGCCTTCAAGTAATAAACTACTCGGTGTTGCCGAGCCTTCAAGAAATTTATTACTCGGTTGTTGCCGAGCTTTCAAGAAATTTATTACTCGGTTGTTGCCGAGCCTTCAAGAAATTTATATCCTTCAAGATTATTTATTACTCGGTTGTTGCCGAGCCTTCCCAATGCTACTCTGTTGTAATCGAGGCTTTCAAATATGCCACTCGGTGGTAACCGAGGCTTCCAAATAATAAATTACTCGGTATTGCCAAGCCTTCAAGTAATAAACTACTCGGTTATTGCCGAGCCTTCAAGAAATTTATTACTCGATTGTTGCCGAGCCTTTAAGAAATTTATAGCCTTCAAGATTATTTATTACTCGGTTGTTGCCGAGCCTTCCCAAGATGCTACTCGGTTGTAACCGAGGCTTCCAAATAATAAATTACTCGGTATTGCCGAGCCTTCAAGATTAATAACAAACTTCCTCCGGCTTTTAGCCGAGGGTTCTGATATGTCACTCGGTCTTGGCCGAGGTTTTAGATAAATAGGAGATGCACTCCGGCTCTAGCCGGGGCTTCCGATAATAAGAGATGCACTCCGGCTCTGGCCGGGGCTTCTGATAATAAGAGATGCACTCCGGCTCTAGCCGGGGCTTACGCACTTCGGCTCTGGCCGGGGCTTACGCACTTTGGCTCTGGCCGGGACTTTCAGTAATAAGAGATGCACTCCGGCTCTGGCCGGGGCTTCCGATAATAAGAGATGCACTCCGACTCTGACTGGGGTTTATGCACTTCGGCTCTGGCTGGGGCTTCCGGTAATAAGAGATGCACTCCGGCTCTGGCCGGGGCTTCCGATAATAAGAGATGCACTCCGGCTCTGGCCGGGGCTTATGCACTACGGTCTTGGCTAGGGCTTCAGAGAGTATTGCTTGGCCTAGCCGAGGTTCAGAGATTTATTGCTCAGCCCAGCCGAGGTTCGGAGGTTTGTTGCTCGGCCCAGCCGAGGTTTGGAGGTTTGTTGCTCGGCCCAGCCAAGGTTCGGAGATTTATTGCTTGGCCCAGCCGAGGTTCGGAGATTACCTGCTCGAATAAGTAGCTCGGTTGTACCGAGAATTGGTAAGCAGCATCTATTTCCTCTATGATTTTTGGTGAAATGATTGCGATGACCATGCCATGATTCACGAAAGCAATATGCCAACAAAATTAATGAGGCGGGCCCGTAGAAGGCGTACCCTACTGATGATATCTGCGGAGGTTGTCTGAATTCTACGTCCGAGGAATGGATTTTTCGTTCAGATCCTGGAGCTTGTAGGTGCCAGGTCCGATGACTTCCGTCACTTGATAGGGGCCTTCCCAGTTCGGAGCCAGCTTTCCTTGCTCCAGCAGTTTAGAGACGGATGCTCTACGGAGGACAAGATATCGGACGAGAAAGATTTCTCTTTGACTCTGGAGACGCGATAGCACCCGCGGAGAGGGAAGTCCTATCTCCACGGGGATGATAGCTTCCGCACCGAAGGCCATCCGGAACAGGGTCCCGCCTATGGGAACTCTCTGGGTGGTACGGTAGGCCCACTGACCGAGGCTAAAGCTGGCTGTCGGACTTCTATGAAGCATGGAGTCAAGAACTCCTTGTCTTGGCTTTATGACGCCATCCTTCCTCACGCAAAAGGTGCCAAGGGGGCAACATGGCAGCCATAAATGCCTTAATGATGGAAGGAGATAAGGCATTAAATGCCTTAAAGTAGGTAGATGCACATAGCCTTTATGAGGACATAAATGCCTTGGTGCGCATAGCGCGGCTATGGAAGCCAATCTGTTATGCCGAGGCAAGGAGAAGGCGGAGACGACGTCGAGTCGTGGCGAGAGGACATCGAAGAGAGGGATCGGGCCCGCCGAGATCTAGGGAGATCCTTGTCGCAGCCCCCTTGCGGAACTGGTCTGGCCTCCTTAGGTCGATGTGGGGGGTCCACGACTCCATGCAGACCAGAAAAAGAAGTGGTTGAAGAAAGAGGAGCTGCGGCCTCTTCGGGGAGGCATGGAGCAGGGACAGCTATAACTGGATGGGGAGCTGTAAGGCACTCCTGAATCAGATGGGTCAAGGCCTGGACCTGTTGGACCAGCGTGGCAAACTGGTCCTGGGTCACTGGGACAGCTAGTGGCAATGGAGTCTCAGCTGGTGGCGGCGGCGGCGCCACGCTGCTCACGGATCAGGTCTCTGGGAGGCGACCTGGTCCTGGCTTCAGAAGTTGCCCTTCTCCGATTAGCCATTGGAGAGGTTCTCTTCCAGATCGAGATCCGTGTCTCTTTTCTTCAAGTTTAATGGGACTTGAGGCCCTTCTCTAGTGCCAATCTATTGCTGCTGAAATATGTCCTCCAGCTCGGGCGCGATCGGGCTGCAGCGTGGGCTCCCTCCTGGGCAGACCTGCAAGACAGTCCTCACGCGAGAGGCGTTGGGGGTAACCCTCTGCGGAAGACCCTCCGACGCTCAAGTCAGTGGAGACCAGCAATCACAAATATAGGGAGAAGGATCCTTGAGGAAGAGTTCCTCCGAGCTCTCGTGGGAGCTTTATGGCGGAGTGTGAGAATTGTGAAGAAAAAATGGGCGTAGAATAGCCGTACCTGAGAGGCTTGAGGGTAGTAGTATTTATAGGCAGTCACCTGACTTCTTGGACGTGCTCTGGATGAGGTCTAAAAGTTGTTGGGATTCGAAACGGATTCGAATCAGGTTGTTACAGGGCCGGTAGGATCCGTATCTGGTTAGTTAGAGGATCGACGGCTTGGAGGTGGGAAGAGCTGGCCGATGGCTCGAGACTCAGTGGCTGCGTGGTCCCTAGGCCACTATTGTAGGTCCTAGGCCATGTCTTGGCATGATTCATTATTTGAAATCTTATTCTATTACAGTGAATTTAAACTTTTCCGCGCCAGATTCCGCAGAGGTCTGAAGTTGCTCGGATCGGATAGCCGAGGAATGGTATGGCCTTGATGGCAGAAGCATAAGAATAGCTCGGGTTGCCGAGGCATAAGGTTGGCTGAATCTGCCGAAGTATGACTTCTGTGAAGCATGGAGTCAAGAACTCCTTGTCTTGGCTTCATGATGCCATCTTTCCAGTGTAAAAGGTGCCAAGGGGGGCCAACGTGGCAGCCATAAATGCCTTAATGATGGAAGGAAATAAGGCATTAGGTCATAATTCCGAGGTATTTGCCGAAGTATGCTTTCTTTTTTCTTTTTATTCTGGCCAAGTCGTGATGATCATTTTTGAACCATTAAATGCTCCAGCCTATTGACTTGACTGCCGGATATTAATGAGGGGGCCCTTGAGAGAACCCACGCACCTTTTTTTCCCTCTTGTTCTCTTTCTTCATTATGAGGAGACGCTCGTTGCGTCAACTGGCAAGTAAAGCGTTTGGATCGGGCGCGACCCCATCGCCAATGTGAGCGATCAATAATGCAATGACGATTTATCCCTCATCAGCGATTTTTATAGATTTCTCAGTTATCTGATGACCCGAGCGCGATCCCTTCTTAAACGTTCGGAGCCTCCCAACGATCCTAATCCTCTATTATCTACTTTAACACCATTTTGCCAAAATCTTTCATTCCCATCTCTTTGTTTTAAAACCGGTACCAAAAGGCACCGGTTTGAAAAAGTGCTCGGAAGCCCAGCCCCAAGCTTCTATTGTAAGAAAGAATATATAACTGAGTGACCGTGTGATCTCTTGGAGCTACTGCAGCGCTTTTTTTTAAAATTCTTTGGTTGCAAAAGCTTGCTTACATAACTTTTCCATGGTATTGAGGAGCCATAGTGCATGACTGGAGTCGGTGGTATTTGAATTTATTGTTGGGCTCACCAAAATTAAATATGAATCATATCGTAAACGTCTAGTTGCCCTGCTTTTCTTTCCCTGAAGCCATTCCCTCCAGCCTTCTTGTACGATCATTTTAGGACTTTGATCTCCAAAGAGCCATAGATTAAATAAAGTTTACGGGCTTCCGCACATGAAAAGTACTATGCTTCTTCAACTCTATTTAAATTTACTGTCAAGTATCACCAAATTTTTTTATTATTATTTTAAAATTCAAAGCCATAGCCCTCCAACCTCCTATGACAATGGAAGATTTGGTTTCCAAGTAGCTATAATTTATAGCATTACTTAGTAAGAACCTATAATCTACTTTCACGCATCAAAATAAACCATGCACGCCACCTCTTCTCTGTCGCTCCAAGGCCTCCCAAAACCACTTCATCTCAACGCTAGTTACACGCCCCTACAATGCACGGATTATCTCAATAATTAATTTAAAATTTAAGGAAATGCAAAATAATATTTAAATAACGATATGGATGAGCTTTGTTGTTGTATTGTTAAATCATGCATGTCTTGCTGTAATACGCGTTGAGAAAAAAAAAAAGTTGATATATGCAACTTAAATTATGCAAACTGCTAAAGATTACTTAGAAAAGTTGTTACAGCTAGCCTAACTAACTGATTCAACTCCACTTGTGTGGTTGTATGGAATCTACGGATCACCAGGAAAAAGCAATGTTGAACAGTCAAAACGCATGCTTTACTTTTGAAAATAGAGAGCCCCATATAAAACTCCAGGAAATTCGAGACAGAGTACTTCTAGAAAATTAATGCAACCATTTTTTTTTTTTTTTTTAGGGAAGAGTAGGTTCAAGTATCATCATCATACATGTTGATACTTGCATTTTTTTTTTTTTTTTGTTTCAATCTCTCCTTTGCCTCTTGCCGATGACTGCTCTGCTCATCATCTAAGCTGTCTTCTATTTAATGAAACAATGATGAATTAGATATTGTTGCTTGCACATTACCTCCTCTGTTCTGTTGTTGTAGAGCTTTCAGATGAGAAGTGGTTCCCTCAGTTATATTGTAATTTAAATGCAGATGCTTCTTCCATCTATACTAAGAAAATGATTAGTTTGGCATTCATACAAACGTATCATTGTATTATGAGAAACTTACATGTTGCCACATATTTATAATAGATTCGAGCAAGAGTTTGCTTTTCAGTGCATATTGACACTTGAAAATTTTGTTGATTATGTATTGCCGCATATGTTCTCTTAGGTTGCGGATGGTTAATCTTGATGGGGAAAATATATATGTATTCCTTGCATCATTTGTATTTCTCTTGGAAGTATAAATTCTTCGTATCGCTGCATTGTGTATCAATTTTTATTTATCTTCTTTAAAATGTTTTTTAAAATTTTGTACAGACAGAAAGTTTTTTTACCTGTAATTGCTGTGATAGCATTTCTATAGCTGCTGTTTTCCCTAGCAATTTCTCTGCTTCTTAATCAAAATAGAACAAAAGTAGTCTCTTGAGTATGATCAGCTACTCTAAGTGGATACAATGCCTGTTTATCGGTAACATAATATAGTAAGGTCAGTAATAAAAACGTGGTATGTTTTTATAGGAGTTATATCTTTTGCACCTAGACAGCAGCACTTCTGAATACCTTTGGCAAGTTAGTTTTACACCAGAATTTTCCCTCCTTTTGTTTAGTTTTTTCCTCTACTTATCACAACCGGCATACTGCTAACCAAAGTCAGTTTAGATTTTGATAATTCTTGCACGGCGTGTAAATATTGTATCCTGTAGGTTGCAATTCATGGGTTGCTATTAGGGAAATGTATTTGGTCATTTTAACTATGTAATATAAGTTTTTTTTTTTTTTTTTGTTACCTATTGTCAGATTCCCATTTCATAGCTAAAATTTGATTTAAATTCTTCCTCTCTAATACCATCTGCTCCTCGATCGGTGCAAAGAATTTCATGGATTAATTTCCTTAGTATGATATTATATGTGATGGAGCCGGTGAACCCCCATGGGCAACAGTGATCGCAGGGGTTGGACTCCCCAGTCGTCCCATCCTCGTCGGCCTCGGCCCATCCTTCATGGCCCCCAAACTCGGCCCCGGCCTTTCCAAGGCGGCCTCAATCTTCGAAGTTGGCCCCGGCTCCGAGGCAGCCTCACCCATCCAAGGCGGCTCCGGCTCCAAGGCGGCCTCGCCCATCCAAGGCATCCCAGCTCCAAAGCGGTGTCAGTCTTTGGAGTCGCCCTGGCTCCGAGATGGCCTCACCCATCCAAGGCGGCCCCAGCTCCAAGGCAGCCTCGCCCATCCAAGGCAGCCCCGGCTTCAAGGCGGCTTTGGCCTCCAAAATTGGCCTCGCCTTCCCAAGGCGGCCTCGCCCATCCAAGGCGGCCCTGGCTCCAAAGCGGCCTTAGTCTCCAAAATCGGCCCCGGCCTTCCCAAGGCAGCCCCGGCTCTAAGACGGCCTTAGTCTCAGCCTTCTCTACTCAGCCCCTCGACGTTGAGCTCAGCACCGACCCTAGAATCGGCCTCGGCACCCACATAGTCCACTATCGGTTGCAACCACCACGTGACCATCAATCATCTATGGCCCATGTGCCTAAAGGGACCAAGCCCACCAACCACATGCGGCCCACTCGTCTGATGGGACCAGGCCCACCAACCACCTGCGGCTCACACGCTTGATGGGACCAGGCCCACCAACCCTGCAGTGGCCATCCACTCTAATAAGACTTAGCCCATCAATTGGTTGTAGTTGCCCGTATCAGATAAAGAGGTGGCCTACCAGTTCTGATGGGCCATAAGGCGGACACCTCCTGTTGCTGTTGACCTCACCGCTCTTTCCATACTAGACAATGACATCTCAGGATCTACAACTGTTCAAAAGGGGTAAGAGGGACCTTCGACCAGGTATAAGAATCTCCACTCATAATGAGAGGGGGGATTCCAAACTCATTAATTTACAAACATTCACTACTGTTTCTTAGACCACTCACTTGAGCATCGGAGGGTCCCCACCGAAACTACCGGCCCTTTGGGGACTTTTTTGCAGGATCCAGCGTGTAGCGGAAGCGTTGGAAGCCACCCAGAAAGGGGCTATCGGATTCAAATCCCTTAAAGGCTATCAGATTCAAATCCCTTACCTGACATTCTTGAAGAGTGATTTAGTGACAACAGATTGGTGCGCCAGAAAGGGGGCGTAAGGGCTCGCCTTAGGAGACAAAAGGCTCTAAAACAACAAGGTACAAGCCCCTATTCCCTATCACATAACAATGGTGGTGACATGCGCCCGGGAGGCATCCACCAGCCATGCTGGAGGGATCCCCGACAGACTGAGCAATGGGAGGCCAGCCTCCCACTTCGCCTTCATCATCACCTCAGCTGATCAGCTTGATCCACTTGCCGCTCTCACACAATAAGTCCAATGACTGGTGGCGATGGTTCATGAGCTGCGGAGAGCAGCACTCCACGGCTACACAGCAACAACTAAGGCCTCCCTCACTACAGGCGATGACCGCTCAACCCAGTCAACAGTCCACTCACGGGAGATCTCCTTCGAGGGAGACCCTCATGCCTCACCTAAGCATCATCGCCGAGGAGCCCTCAAGAGGCGACGATCCTCTATCGCCGTTCATGTAGCCTCTCTCTCCCAGGCGGCGATGTGTGAGGGAGCCCGAGCGGGGATACAACCATCGGCATCGCTCCTCCCCTTACTCACCCTCTGAGTCATTAGGGGAGGAGTCCATTGGAGAACGCATCAATCACCGGATGGAGAGGCACCTCGACGAGTACTACCGAGGTTGGAGGAGCTTAGCCGAAAATCACCAACCAGTCGGAAGTGGACTATGACAGCATCCCCCTAACTCACAGTGTTATGGAGGAACCGGTCCCTCAAGTTATGCATCCCGCAGTTGGATCCATACGATGGTACAATAGATCCACTAGATCACCTTAGAGCTACAAAGCTCTCATACAGTCCAGAATGCAAACTGATGCCCTCCTCATTAAGACTTTGACAATGTTGTTTGGACAGATCCGTGGTGGTGATTGAAAGAATTGGTGATTCCATATGGTATTGATGGAGTTCAAGATATTCGATGAAAGGTTAATTTCTTAATCTTTTTATTATTTTTATTATTAAATTAATATTGATATAGATCGTCAAGTAAATTTTTTCAAAATATACTATTTGATCCAAAATATCTCAAAATTGGTTTGAGATAACAAAAGAAACTCTTCAGTTAGATAGTAAACGTTTTAAAATATATTTTATATAAAAAAAATTAAAAAAATTATTTAAAAAATAGATTGACTTAAATAGGTTAACATAAATCATATCATGCCCAAATCGACCACTAGGAAACTCAGCCAATGTTATTGGATTGCCCAAGCAAATGCTAAACGACTCTTATCTTAAATCTAAATGGAAAATAGAGTCAGTCATCTTCTAGCTAGCTTCTCCAATCAGCCTCTATGCTGCTCCACAGCTGAGATTGTTAAAAACAGTTGAAAAATAACGGCACGGAGAAGATGAGAAGTGGCAGAAGACGATGCAGAGCGGAAAACCGCTTCTCTGCTACTACTATCAGTAAATAAAACCACTCGTTCTTAAAATGTGGTTCGAAATTCATACTCACCTATTATCTACGGAAGAAATTAAATGGTATCATGCACTTGGATGTTTCGACCTGGTCTAGATCATGCCGCATTATCTAGTCGAATTAATGTCTTACAATATTCGAAGCCTAGCAGTGTGGTGGATGTTAATGGTACAGCTCACTACTTCGCCATACCGAATTATTGAAGAGGATGACACCAAACCAAATTAATTACTTCATTTCTTTTTTTTCTCCTCATCTCTGGCTGTTGTTAAACGGTACATGTTGCTTTTGGTGGAAGACCTGATGCCTACCATCTCATGCCAAAAGCGTCAGCTCTCACAAAACGCCAAGACAAGATCTTCTTGCTATATATGTTCACGTGGAACCAACCGATCATTTTAGCTTTCTCGCATCGTATCTTCCCTTCAAGATATATATATATATATATATATATCTTTCTTAACTGGATTAAGTGCAGTTAGAGGTGGGCACTGGACCGTACCGTACCATAGTTAGAGATGGGCACTGGGCCGTGCCTGGCATGGCACGGCACGGCCCAGGCCATCGTGCCTCTAAAATTATCGTGTCGTGCCTGACATGGTCCAGTAACAAACAGGCTATGCCAGACACGACACGGTAAAAAAAAAATTCAGATCCAATACGGCCCGTGGCCTAAACCGGGCATGGGCTGTGCCTAGGCACAGCCGTGCCTACTGTGGTTGTGCCTATCGGCCTAACGAAAAAAAATTTTTGAACCTGACACGGCATGGTTTACTAGGCCGTACATGGCATGGCCCATGTGGGCCTAGGTCGTGCCGTGGGCGGCACGGCCCAGTGCCTACCACTAAGTGCAGTCCGGCCAAATGCCAAATGGCAGGCCGGTTGGTCGTGGGGCATATATAGAAGATCAAAGACGTTGCCGTTGAAGAACTGGAGGGCTCCCGAGCGCTCCTTCTTGCGTTACGCCGAAGTTAAACTTAAACCTCCAGTAAAAGAGGGGAATTTCTATTTGCACCGCTCAGGTTGCTCAATGCACCCTTCCAATTTTTTTTAAAAAAAATTATAAACTACCCCCGTCTCCTCCCCCTCTTCTCTCTTTTATGGCACCGGCGCCTCCCTCCCCCCTCTCCTCTCCCTCCTTGGCATCGCCCCCCTATCCTTCCTCCGGCCCTCATCTCCTCTCTTTTCATCACTAGTACCGCCCCCCACCCACCCCCCTCCCCTCCTTCCCACTCTCCGGCCCCGGCAGCATCTTCTTTCCTCCCTGCATCGTGCCAGGAAGGAAAGGAGACGGTGCCGAGGCCAAAGAGTGGGAAGAAGACCGGGGCCGAGGGGGTAGGGGCGGTGTTGGGGAGGGGAGGAGTGGTGGAAGATGGTGCCAGAAAGAGGGGAGGAGAGGGGGGGCTGCCAGGAAGGGGAGGAAAGGAGGGGGGGACCAGGAGGGAGGGGTGGGGGATAGTGCCAGGAAGGGGGAAGGAGAGGGGGGGTGCCGGTGTCGGGGAAGAGAAGGAGATGGGGGTGCTAAGGATAGTTTAGGATTTTTTTAAAAAAAAATTGGAGGTGCATTGAGCAATCCGAATAGTGCAAATAGAAATTCTCGTAAAAGAGATTTTCATAGGATTAAGCTTGAGCTCGTGTTTCAGTTTGGACGGTAACTTTTCAAAAAAATCTTTGTATATTATCTTCGATGCAAGACATGCATCAAACATGGTGATTCACTCGCACATTAGCTTCACTCGTAAAGCTTGTACTACATATGTGCAATTCATATGTAAATAAATTATCATGCATGCTTGATGAAGACTATCCTACACCAATGCAATGTAAAAATAATAATAATAAAAAAGAATATCACACTTTTTTTTTTACCATTAGCCCGGCCCATGTCCTCCTTGGACGTGTCACTCTCTAATCTAGATATATCGTCTCCTCGTCTTCCTCCCTTTAAAGCTTGGAAGGAAAAAGCGAGGCAGGTAGCCGAAAAAGCGCTGGCTGTTGCCGGCATCTCTTGCCTCAGATTCAAGACGATTAAAAGTATAGTAATCTGTATCGTATTTTAAAAATAAATTTTAGTATGCAAAACATCAAACTATTACGTATAATTAATTAAAATAAAAAAATAATTTTTATCTGACTTTCACTTGTATCTCAATTTCTAAAAAAAATAATATTAAACATAAATTAATAGATTAAAGTGAAGGTTTATAAAATTGTTATTATATAGTATAAATTATTAATTAAAAATTGATCACTTATAATTTATAACTTCATATGTTATTAATATATTAATTCTTATAAATATTGAGATATATCAAAATTTTAATGTAATAATTTTTATGCCATCATATTCAAAGGAAGAGCAAAAGGTCGCTTGCCTTTATTTCAGGTCTACCATCTAAATTTTGTTTAAGAATTGCTAAAAAAAAAAGAATTGTAATCGGTCACTCAATTCCCCCGTCTCTAAGTTAAACTGAGTCTGAAATCTGTGTAGAGATGTTCCGCATGTCAGTCCAAACTCAACAGCGCGTTTTCATCAAAATCGTTTGATCGAAACAAGAGTTTTTCCGGTTAGATCGGCTGCGCGCGTTAAGTGGTGCTTGAAAATTTAAGAATGCGATTGATTTATAAGAATTATCCTATTTTTTATTTTTATTTTTTAAAAAAAGTAAGTACTCGTAGAAATATATTTGGTAAGTAAAAAATAAAACATTTTTTTAAGAAAAACACAACTTCAACGTTATAAAAAAAACTGAGTATATTTTTTATTTTTATTTTTAAAAATAGAAACATAGAATTTAGTATAAAAAATTATATTTGGTTGTGTTATTTTTACTTTTTATTTTTAGAAATAACTATTTTTTGGTGAACCTAAAACAACTTTTTAAATATAATAATACATATTATTAATATATAAGTAAAAATAATATATATTTGTTTATATTATATTCATATTTACATTATTATTTATATATTATATATAACATATATATTATAATATTATATAATATAATACTATATATTATATTTTATAGTTTTTTATTATTATAAGATATTGTAATATTATATATATTCCCTTTAGTATTTTTAGTTATCCTTTTTGAAACATATTATTTATAATAGAACCTGATGAGGGATAAAATCATCGTCATATCAATATTTATGCACACGACAAAAAGATTGAGATCACTTTTGATTTTCGATCTGCTAGCTGTCACATCCAGAAAAGAATAAATACACCTCAGCATGACCGAAGTACCCTTATGCCTTGGCAAGACCGAGCCATTCCTATGCCTCGGCTAGACCGAGCTATTCCATACCTCGATGAGACCGAGCTATATTTATGCCTCGATCAAATCGAGCCATTCTTATGCCTCGGCCAAACCGAGCCATCCCTATGCCTCAGCTAGATCGAGCTATACTCATACCTCGGTGAGATCGAGCGATACTTATGCATCGGCCAAACCGAGTTATCCTCGTACCTCGACCAAGCCAAGCATCCCTGAACCTCTACGGAACCAAGTGCGAAAAAATTTAAATTCGTGATAATCAGGCAAGATTTCAATCACATGGATCTTCGATAGCTTTAAGTGGAGGAAAAAGCCAATAATATTGTTGCTGCTGAAATCTATCCTCCGACTTGGGCACAATCGGGCTCTGGGATGGGCTCCCTTCTGGGCGGACCTGCAAAACAGTCCTCACGCAAGAGGCGTTGGGGGTGGCCCTCCGCGGAAGACCCTCCGACTCTCAAGTCAGCAGGGATCGGCAATCAACAAACAAGAGGAGAAGGCTCTCATTGAAGAGTCTCTCCAAGGGTGGCCTTTCGAGAGCTCTTAGCAGAGCGCTAATGGCGAAAAATAGGGGAAGCCAGGGCAGAAAGAGAGTGTGCCAATGAGCAAGTGCGCATACCTGAGGAGTGGGCAAAAAGAGAGTGTGCCAGTCGTCCTTCCGGGCTTCCGTGGCTCGGTCCTTCCGGGCTTCCATAGCTCGGTCCTTCCGGGCTTCCGTAGCTCGGCTCCTTCCGGGCCTCCCTAGCTCGGCCCTTCCGGGCTTCCGTGGCTTGGTCCTTCCGGGCTTCCCTAGCTCGGCCCTTCCGGGCTTCCCTAGCTCAGCTCCTTCCGGGCTTCCATAGCTCAGCCCTTCCGGGCTTCCGTAGCTTGGCCCTTCCGGGCTTCCCTAGCTCGGCTCCTTCCGGGCTTCCATAGCTCGGCTCCTTCCGGGCTTCTGTAGCTCGGCCATTCCGGGCTTCCGTAGCTCGGCTCCTTCCGGGCCTCCCT
>UESW01004131.1:0-32835 GCA_900491605.1 Calamus simplicifolius | reverse complement strand
AGTATAAAATAATTAACTCAACTGGGTCCTGTTCAATACACACAAAGTGTACTAGCACAAATAGTTAGAATAAACCATTCCCCGTAGTCAAGACAGACCTACTAAAAATTTGTGCTACAGTTCTACTGATGGTGTGTCCAATTTCATCTAAAACTGTGAACAATAAACTTGTATTCCAAAAGAACCGATGATCTAGTCTTCTGTGTGTAAGCCGTACTCTACACATTAGATCAAATACTCTTTGTAAATACTAGACACATGCACATTTATAGTAAATGGCATACATTGCTCAAAATGAATTCTCATTAAAATATAAAGAGATAATATAAAGTATATCTTTTAGTCTATATCTCTATCACTTTTTTGAGACGATATGTATGTAATCTAAAGCAAGAATTATAAAATCTAGCTTGTAGCATCATATTTCACCAACAAATTAAAAAGTTGCTTGTATCTATGCTAGCTTTTGCTTGTTATATCCATCCACGGCTAGTTCAGGAAATCTTTTGAAGTCCAAGTCAACTTTTAAGTTACATGCAAGATGTGAATCATAGGATATGGACGTAATCTATAGCAGTAGAGGTGTGACTCAAGTAGCAACATCACACTGTTAACCTTGCCTGTATCAGGTAACACCAATTTTGAGAACTCAATGTGTGGTGATTTGAGAATTCAGCTCAAGGTGGTAGCCTGTTGCTGCAACCCCAGTCACTTTGTACTCCCTATGTGATCAAATGAGGTTAATTAGGACCATGTGTGCTGTAAGTTTGAGGGAATAAAAGGGTGCATGAATACTAGATTGATGTACAAGAGAGAATGATCTTACTGCTGAGATTTGTATGATCGCATTGAGGTTCCATCTGATGACCTGCTGAGATAAAAAGGTTCAAGAAGTCAACAGATTTAGGCCCTGGATTGGTTTGTGATTGCAGCTAGTAGCTGGCCAAGGCTTAAAAATCACCATTGCTAGCTGGCATATTTCTCAAAATACGTACACCTGATCAGGAGCATTAAATCTATACGCACATGAAGTTTGAAACCATCCATCCATCCATATGCCTGGATAATTTGTGTCCAAACCCCCTATGAATGACTGGTACATACATATGAGCCTCTCCATGTGACCTGCCCCTTGGAATCATTGATGCTATCTATAACAAGCACAGCTCTCCTTATGAAGTCTAGGTTTAGAACACCCCCATGAAACTATTAGAGAAGAAGTTACAATACAACTATGCTGACATAAATCTTTCTTATCAAGTGAAATCATCGAATTAGCAAGAGCTTCAAGCAGAACAAAGAGTTAACCAACAAAGGTTGATTCAGGAAACGCTCGTAATAAAATCATAGAAAAACTTCCCTTGCTATTATTATTCACCAAATCAGTGCTTAACACCTAACATGCCCAACTTGCCATCACAAGCTTAAAAGACCACATCAAGCTCCATGAGTTATTGAGTTCAGAAGATCCGGACATCACAAAAGCTAGATCCTAGCTGTTGAGTTTCCAAAGTTTTGAGTCGTTATGGGGCCATTATCCTAAGCCTCTTAGCATTTCTTTTCCCAACATAGGTTTATACTGCTCTCTCTTTCTCTCTCTCTCTTCAAACGCTTGCACAGACTTGGGTCCCTCCATTCTTTTGAATTGTTTGGAGTGGATGAGATGCCCAAAACAAAAGGCTACGTTGACAGGGACCCGAAACAGAGGAGTGCTTGATAACAGCTGAGCTTTCCTCGAGGGATAAAAGAGACTGGGTACCAGTGGGGTTGGCTTGTTCCGTGGCTTGCCAAATAATTGGGAAGAGTGCATGCATCTCTTTTCGTTAGGGGATCAGAACCAGTCGAGAACAACGTGTGTGGAATTTAGGTGCCCCAATATCCAGCCCCACAATGGCAGGCTCTGCCTTGGGAACAGTGCTTGCTATCTCATCCACTGGCCCTCGGCTCCTCCCTCCCTCCCTCCCTCCCTCCCTCCCTTCAAATTTGATCTGATCCTTTCCCACTGCAACAGCTTCACCTGTGGTCGTGCTACATGTTTGCTTGGGTCCCAGTCTTTTCCAGAGAGGAGGAATCTATGGAGACAGAGGGGTACAAGAGAGTTAAAAAAAACCACTGCTAAGAAATCACACCTCATGACTCTGCAAGGGGTGGGACTGACTCCATGCATATGAATGCAAAATGAATGGATAAATAAATCATATATACAAAACTTTTCATATTTCTCACTTGCACACTCATTATTGTATTTTGCTTTGATTCGAACTCAAAAACTTCCAATCGAGAGCCTGAGACAGAGCAAGGAGTGAAAGGATGAAGCAACCATCACGAGTAGCTCACTTGTGGGTTAATTGAATCCACTAAGGGAAAAGTATAGATAATGATTTAATTGGCTGGCATAGAGCCCTCACGTATAGGGGAAGCAAAGAGGGCCCTCTAAAATTGTAATACTTTTTTTTTTATCTCGCGAGTCAATCTAAACTCATACATGTTGATGTCGTTCACTTTGATTCTCTCAAAAGGGCATGCCATGACAGTAGAACCTGCAAAGATGTAATCAAAAAGATAATTAAAATGCACTGGAATGGTTTGATGTCCTTGAGTTTATCTACACAGATAAATAATAGGCTAGATATATATCTCATAAAACAGGCTTAATGAATGAAGGGCTAACTTTTTTTTAATAAAAAGTATAGCTTATTTTTCAAATTTTATGACATGTTTCCTTTAAAAAAAAAATTCTCAAAAGTAACTGAATCATTGGTCTTAAAAAATGGTGGACTTATAACACTTATCAACCCAACAGCCCAGTAGGTGTGAAAAATATTTAAGTTGACCGAGACGTCATATCTTAAGAAATGGGGACGTATGACCAGTAAAAGGGACCGAGCTGGCAGGACACAGATTGGAGATAGCTGGGTGAGGCCTCTCCCACCCACCCCTACATGTGGGGCTGTCCCATTTTCCTCTGGCCATGGTGGCCACCCTGCTTCCCACCCTTGTGCGAATCTCTCTCCAACCTCATCTCCCTCGCCTGGCCTTTGTCCCCTTGCCCTTCTTCAGTCCACTTCAATGGTAGAATTTTCCCCCCCTGCCTTTCAGTCCCTTTGAGCCATGCAACAGTCTGAACGTGGCCATTCATCCCCCGCTACACCAAATGCAAATGGCTTAATAAAGGATCGAGAGTCAATTAGTCGGCAATCACAATTCTGCGACAAGTTTGATGAGGTGATCAATTTTCACGACGTTTAAATGGTGATTATTAATCTTTACAACTTTAGAGATACATGCATCAACCAACTAAAGGAGGCATAAGCGTTAGGTATAGAAGAAGCACAGGAGTTTGTCAGCTGATTGATATACACCTAAATATTTACGAGTGATGGCAGTAAGACTAGGAGCATCCATCCAAGGTATTTTTCAAAGCTCATAGACGAGGAATGCTATGTATCTGGTGCCCATCTCTCCACTACAACGTTAAATCCAGTGAGAAACTTATTTCAGGGACCACCCTATTTCCAATTTTTTTAATTTTGTTTTTATTCTGATGTCCTTGCAGCCAGGCAAACTACACCCAATTTCCAAGAGTTAATGAGTGAGGTCTGGTCCGAGCCTGGAATGAATCATGCACAACTTGTCATGATTTCAAGTCTAAGATTTGGACCGAGTGCTAACTAACATATTAGCCCAAAGGATGAGATGAAGCATCAATTCAACAGGCTGAATTCAAAACAATTTCAACCATTAATATTACTGGTTGACTCTTAGAAAGGCCCAAGTGACCACCTCAGAGGATCAGATTTTAGGAACCAGTTGCATCTAATTCATGCTGTGTCAAATGCTAGCATGTTTCAACCCCACCACACCAAGTCTTTCAGTCCAATCCAGTGATGCTTCTTGTATCGCCCTACCCACGTCATAATTTTAAAGATACCACCTTCTAGTACGTACTCTAGTCCCATGCCTCATGGGAGAAATGAGACTCGAGTGACCTTAAAGCAGACTCCACGATTGGGATGATCATGATTGGCCCATCTTAATGATTCTTATTGGATTGCTCTGTTGACTTCCAAGTACCGTTGTCCCCGTCAACGTTCTGTTGGGCCCTGCCCAAAGCCTTCCACAGCGGTGAGGGGCACTAGAGATAGAAAGGTTCCTTCACTGCGTCTGATTGGGTCTGGTGGGGGAAGGCTTTCAGAAAAGAAGTCAAGCTGGCGATGAAAATATCCAGCTGGGTCTCGCTTTAGATGCTTTCATTCACTTCACTGGTGTTCAGTTTACATCACCCCCCTCTGATGATCTATATGGTGCTATGACTGGAGGTTAGCCCACATGTCCCCCAGTGGAACAAGATGAGCTGACTGAGATAATAATAATCAGGAACAAGGTATGTAATAATAATAATAGACTCTTAAGGATTTTCTTGACAATCAAAATCATAGGATGAAATGTACTTGTAACATTACTATTGGAAGGACAGAAAGAAATCTATCATCTAGGCACCAAAGAAATCTGTCTTCTAGGCATCACCAGAGCAACAACATAATAATTATTTCCTCTGGAATCAAGCTAGCCAGACTGGCAGGCAATGAAGCGATAGCCCGCCAACCAGCTTTGGCTCAGATGCTGGCACCCCATCTCGGGGGTTGGTCGGGCGGATCCTGCTTCACAGTTGTGAAATTTTTATATGTGGCCATCCGAAGAGGTTCATGGATATATTTTAAGCTGCCACCTCGTTTGTCTTCTTTGGCCAACTTGCAATCTAAAGAAAAGCCTAGAAGGAAACATGAACAAGAAGCATGCATGACCGGGTGATCATCCAGCATTAAGGATGGAACGTCCATTAATCAGCAGAAATGATCGTGTTCAATTCACCTTCCATCCACATTCTATCTCCACCGGTGCAGGCGTAATCCCATTGGACTTCGATTTTTTTTTTTTTAAAGAAAAAAAAAGGGCTTTGTTGATGAAAGAATTGGAATCAAATATCTGTGCTTTCTTATGAAGCTGAACGACGCACACGAGCAGAGTTTTATCACCAAGCAAGACAATAATGCTCATAGGAATCCATTCACATATTCCATCACTCAACGGTATGCAGCAAATCGTCAAAAAGGGGCTAGAAATAAAGATGATGCCTCTGTAACCAAAAAACAACACATCCACGACTATACATTCTCATGCTGTATAAAGGAGGAAAAAAGAAAGTTACATACAACTTGCAATGAAAATGGAGATACATGTGGGATGAGCATCCCACAGAGTATTCCAACAAAAACTTGCCCTGGCTTAACTGGATTTAAGCCTTTGCCTAATAAAAATACACTAACTGGTCAGGCTAAAAGATATGTACAAATGGGTCATACCCAGAAATCTTGCCCACTGCTTAAAATAGAGCCGCCAAGGATCTAGTCTTTGAGAACAATTTGAATTTCCTTTGCAATAAACCAGAAGATTTTGAAATTGGCACTTTGCTTGCAGAGCATTTGATGGAATCCTCTGCTGGCTCAGATATGCTTCCAGGCTGAGAACATGAACTGTCAATATACTCAGCATGCCTGACATCTCTTAAAAGATGAAGCAGCTTCAGAGAGCTCTCCTTCCCCTTGGCATTCCCATTTACTGATATGTCTACTAGAGCAGGAACCACGCCCTCTTTCAGTAGTAGCAGACAATTTGAGAAATTGTGAGTACATAAGGAAAGTAGGATAGCAACAGCATTTTCTTGTTCTTCCCAGGTGCCAGTTTCCAGCAGTTCTACGATAGCAGCAAGGCATCCATTGGTTTCGGCAATCAATGCTACAGTCTCTTTGTCATCACTTAAGTTTTGCATAATTTTTAAGCAAAATTCTGCTAGTCTTCTATCACTCAAAAGGGAAACCACTTTTGATAAACATCCAGAGGATAAAATAAAAGATTTTATCTCATTGTGATGAGACCAATCACAAAGGATTTTCACAGCAAGCTCTAGAAATTCAGTGTCTTCAGAATACAGAAATTTTGTAACCAAAGAAGCAATATCGGATGTCACGATGTCAGATCTACACTTTGGAGAATGAGACAACTTCTGGAGTATCATCAAAGCTTCTGTGGTTATTTCAGAATCAAGAAATGATGCCAGCCACTGAAACGCATCTTTGCCCAAGGATGGAATTTCGGCCCTGAATAGCATGCAAGCAAGAATTTTCAGCATCATACAAATGGAAAGTAGAAGGATTACCAACATGAATGCAATGGACACTTTACAGACATCAGCAACTTGTTGCTCTCATTCATATATTTAATTATAATAAAAGAAATTTCAAGTTTTACAGCCCAAATGACTTACAGGAATTATTTGTCTAAAAAAAAAAAAGAAAAAAGAACAGATGGAAAATTACCTGCTGTTACTCAGAAAAGCAAGGAAAATTTGAGCTGCAGCTCTCTGTGCCTGCACATCAGATCGATCATGTGCATTCTTCAGAAACCCCATTAGTGCTTCTGCAAAACCATTAGAAAACATAGCATAACAGGTCTCTTCATCCCCTTTCAAAAGGATCTTCACATCTTCGACTGCTTTGCATTGGAGGTCCAATGAAAGTTCAGAAAGCCCATAAAAGAATCGCAGAAACATGTCATGGTTAAAGTTGGAAAATGATTGATACTTTTGATAGTCATCACTCCAAGGGAACAATGGAGCACATTTATCCTTTGGGTTCTCAATACCCCTAACAAGGGATGAATCCGAACAGTAGCTAGCATCGGACGAGATAAATGATACATTACTGTAATCACTTTGAACCATGTAAACTCCAGATTTGCCATCTAATAGGGATGCAGGAACATTCTTCAAACTTGATATGGAATTGCAATGTGAAGGTTCCCAGGAAACAAAAGCTGGAGGGATAGGCTGCAAGCATGGGTCCGGTACACTAATACCATGCTTGCTGCACCAATTGGATATGAGATCCTTCATGCAAGAATTTGGAATCATAGAAAGGTTTGGCAACTTCTTTTGTGTCTTAGGACATATATGATGTCCCTCATCAAACCATTTTTCTATCCACATCCTTTCATATGTTTGTCCAGAGGCTATAACCACAGGATCAAACATCAGCCTTGATGAAATGGGGCAACAGAATGCTTCAGGAGGTACAGTAGTTCTCAAAAGATCAGTTTGAGCCTCACCAGGATCACTAGGCTCATCATTGTTTTCAGATTTACCAGCATCAGATGCAGAATTTGTGCCTGGAGTTGGGCACTTACGTTGTGCATTGACATTCACTTTGTTCTCACAAATATCATGCCTCCTGTTCTTTCTATGCTTATCTAGGAGATGCAGAAGATAGCCCAGGAGCGTCTCTTTTTTGGAATCAGTGCCGCGGATCTCATCTCGTAGCTTTTTAACCGCTCTTCTTTCTATCAAAATAGCTTTTGGAGATGTGATGTTCAACCTTGAAGCTGCAATCTGAAAAGCCTCAAGTTCTAAATCATCACTTGCATTAGTCAGCTGAAGCAGTCCTAGCAAAGCTTTGCCAGCCTCCTCTTCCGCAGAATCAATGATAAAATTTGCATCTCTAAGATAAACAAGAACTTCAGATATCTGTAGAAATAGTATAACTATCAGTGAATTGCCCAAAAAAACATCTTTATTGAAAGTTAATTTACGATGGCAATAACCTGAATATCCTCCAACAGATGCCCCTTAATTTAAGCTGCGGAAACCAGATGGATGGACAAAAAGAACACTACCATTGTGGAATGTTGATTAGAATTGGACACATGAACTGATCAACACAGCCTGTTGATCAGATAACTGATAATGAAATGGTAAGATCCATTATCCATGTTGACCTGATCAGCCAATCCTACCAGTGGTTTGCCATAATCCGGGCTTGAAAATAAACAATCATGAGAGATCAAAATAAGGACTCCAATCCTAGGAACTCCATCTAGTAAAGTCTTAGGGTGTATGGTTCTTGAGAACAGCCTTGTTTCTTTTTCATTTTCACAGAAAACAGAAAACACTTCTGAAATTGAAAATGAAAACGGTTTTCTAAAAATATAACTCCAAAATGTCTGAAAACTAAAATGAGTTTACACATGTTTTCACTGTTTTCCACCAAAGCGAATATGAAAATAGAAAACAAAAGCTAAAGAACTTGAAAACACGAAAGCAAACAATATTCCCTTCAATTTTTACTATCATTTTAAAAAATGTCATTTATAATAAAATAAAAAATAATTTTTGTTTTCACTTAACAAATGCATTTTACAAAATCAGGAAGAAGAAAATGAGCATTATTTTCAAAAAAAAAAAACAATAAAAAATATTTTTAAAAACCAAAAGCAGCCTTATTTTCCGAACTTAGGTGCTTGAAATATATCTCCTCTGAGAGACGTGGATATGTTCCTCCAGATTTTATTAATAAACATACAAAGCATAATTTAGGATACAATTAACTCTAAAGTGAAATAATGTAAAATCTATCATAGATATTTCCTTAACTAACCTGATCAGCTAATAATAGTGGAACCATATTTTGAATCTGACATAAGCTTTGATTCAATGCACTCCTGATCCTTTCGCATCTTAACAAAGTTGCTTCCGCTGTTATTGCCTAAAAAATTTGTAAACATCAAAATGTCAAAAGAAAAAATAAGACCATTAATATCTGTACTCAAAATATTTAAAGAAATTAAGAATTTAGGATAGCTTTGGCATCTCAGTTAGCCAAAATATTCATCCTACAATGTTGCCTTTTCTTTCTTTTATGGTTCCTTTTCTTTTGCTGGGAGGGGACTCAAACATAACTCCTTGATGATGAGGCATGTAATTTAGTGCATAGTGTTTCGCATCTCATTCAAAACTTGAATGTTGAACATGTGCATGACTTAATAGTTTTCATAATTATTTGCTAATTTATGCATCAAGCACTGCCACCCATTGAATGTGATGCAATCTATTCAAGATGGTTCTCAGTAATGAACCCCCTTCTGGATGAGACAGCATGACTGTTAATGTGCTAGACAAATGGGAACTCCAAAATCCGTTCTTCCTACAGAGTTTACTTGAGACCACTAGCTGATCACTACGGTAATACCATAAAATGGATGTTGTTACCCTGAAAATGCACAAATCAGATATTTTTCTCATCAACACCTTTGTCTGAAGTAGAAAATTCTTACTACTAGAACTTGAAAGTCAAATTTATCTTAAAAGTTGTAATATTCCACCTTCAACATAGATAAGCATCCTCTATCAGTACAACAATTAGGCTTCCACATTTGCCAAGCTGTAAATTCACTGCCTCATTAAACCCACCAGCTCAACTACAGGACGTGTCCTATCATTCAAGATCTATATATTTTTCTCATCAACACCTATGTCTGAACAAGGGCTGGTCCTGTATATGCATATATGCATGGCATCAAATTCCCGAAATTTGCATTTTTTCACTTGAAGACCAAAAGTTTTTACCCAACAGGAAAATGATGAAGATTGGCTTTTGCAAACAAAAGTGATAATGGCATCTCTTTAGAGGACATAAAAGACAAGATTAATTTGGCTGCGTTTGGAAGTTCATCATTTCATAAGCATTCATTGAAATCCAGACCCAAAATTTTGTTTTGCTTAAATTTAACTTTATTAGTCAAAGATTTGAATGGAATCAACAAGGACAATCTAGAAACAGTTTTCATTAAGAGAGTTTGACTTGGATAGGAGCCCATGGCAAAGTTAGATACACAATCTGACCCCAGCCTACAAAACCACCAGGATAAGGCTTTGTGCTTATATTTTCCTCGTTAATAAAAGGACTAATGCCTAATTGCGCACTTATATAACTTCCTCTGCAGTATATCATGTGAAACAAGAAAAATGAAATCAGTGGTTCTACAACAATCATCTAATTATGAGAAAAAAAAATGTTGATGTTATCTAAAAACTACAGCATACCAAGTAGAGCTTGCTAGATTCTGCACAGTGTTGAAGAAGTAGGTTGGCTTTCTCAATTGAGTTGTTTAAAGAACATAACTCCTGTATACCAGATGAGCACCCTGGCTGAGCTGACTCTATTGCCGGAAGAATTGTAACAACAGCATCCAGTATCTTTTTAAGCTCCAAACATATTGAAACATGCACCTAACATCACAGAATTGATATTAACCCATGGGAAAAAATCAAAAGGAGAAATTTGCAAAATGAAAAAGGCATGGTAAGCACAGCAATTTAACAAACAAAACAGCAGTGAGCTAGATAAGTATGAATTACTGGATCAGAAATCAATCAGCAAGTGGTGTATTTTAGAAGTATACTAGCTTCATTATATTTCACAAGATTCGAGTCCTGTGATTCTTTTTGTTCTTTCAGATTTAACAATTGACAAATAACAGCAGCAGTTGAACAGCAAACTCTGCATACAACTTAGAAACCTTGCACAAATTCCAGTACACTATTAACATCTTGAAGGTTGATATAAAAGCAGCTTAAACAACTTCTAGATGATTCATTAACGATTCTGCTGTTTTCCCAAATCCAATTAATCAACAGAGAGTACAAATATATTAGTACTAATTAGTGAACTGAATAATAAAATGCTCGACATCAACTTATACTAACATGCTACAAAGCACAAACTTCAATCCAGGACACTGTAAGAGGTATTGAGGGCAAAATCATGACATGATAGTTTATTACAACTTAACATATATGTTCACATCAAAAGTTTAGTATTTACCTTTGCACCAAAAGAATTCTGCTGCACTTGCATGATTCCATTAACATCACTCCCCATCCAATAAAAGCCCAATCTTTATCTACATGTCCACAATTGGAAAAAGGATTTTTTTCAAATTCTTCAGAAAAAAGTATAAATCAATGATCGGTCACAAAGTGAAAGCAAACTTCGAGTATAACTGTGACATAAAAATCTCTAAGTCATCAATCACCCAGCAGAACAACAGTCAGGTGCAGAAAATTTAATGGCCTAGATATAGCCAAATAGTCAATGGAAGCAATCACCATCCAGATGAGAGGAGAATTAGAGCTTAACAAAATAAAGAGAGACCTTAAATTCTAGAGAAATCGCACCAGTATTCTTTGGATATTCTATTGTAAGATGCAAAAAAAAAAAAAAAAAAAAAAAAAAAATCAAGATTTTAAAGTTCTAAGATTCTAGCAATATCAATGGATGAGGAGCAATCCAAGACATCATTTTATCTCAGTCAAGAAGGAAAAGGCTGAAGTTGTTTGTTATTTTATATAAACTGTTGGAAATAAATCTGGATATCTTAGCCAATAATATAATGACTGGTATAGCAGAATATCAGCCAACACAGAAAATAACAGATTAAGTTCCAATTTAGTCGTTGATTTTAAAATTAATGAAAAAGACAATACCATATAGTCTCACCAAATATAATATGTAAAATCAGCAGTCACCTTGAAAAATAACAATTTATATCAGGCGAGGAAAAGGAGCTCAAATTCACCAATAGCCCAACCTAGATCTTAGCTGAGATGAGAATCATGGTTTCTATTTTGAATCTGGAATGGATATTATACTTATTCAGCATGTTATAATCCTTCTTGTTTAATTACACTTTTCTTTTGAGCTTCAGCGTCTCTAATCTAAACACAGCCACCTAAACTGAAACAGCACCAGTATATTGATATTCTTCCATATGGCAGGCATGTAAGCACAACTTAATCTTTGTGATTTTTTTTTTTTCGACTTATTTTGACATTTTTTGCTAGGTCTCCTCCTATCTGTCTTACATGCTCGTATGTATCAATCGCTTTTCTATCAGTTCTTCTGTGCCGCAACTTTAAGCCTTCTGCATGTTCTATCATCAACGTCCTTGCATCCACCTTATCACTCTCATCCATGCAACTTCATCATATCAACCTAAACTTGTCCAGGATCCCTCCCATCCTAATCTATTTTTTTTCAGAAAAAAGGGCAAACATTCAACATATTGACCTAAACCTTCTTTACTCCCAGAATTTGAACCATATAAACCGCTGAATTTCAATTGTTTTAATAAAATCTACCTTATAGATTGATAGCACTCATCAATCCCATAACTGAGTTCACCGACCCTGAAATCTTCATGTAATCATCCATTAGCTGTGTTGGTATTCACCCTATGAACCGCAACCATGCCATCATCATCCCAAATTTAACATGCATTAATTACGTGACAAAAAGGTAAATTTAATTCCACAAACTATTCAGCCCTGACATACATGACATCACCTATTCTCATTTTCTGCATTATATAATCCATGGCCCTTCCGCATTTTCTTAAATAAAATATATCACGAGGAAACATGTACCAAGAGAAACAAAAAAATTCTTTTCGAGGTCAGGCCACTGGATAAATTGTTCATCAAGGTTCTTTTTTTTCTCTGTCCGAATCTTTTATTCGTGGTGACTGTTGAGAACATGCAGGCCTTTTTTAAGTCATAGCCCAGACATACAGAAAGCCAAAAACAGAAGAAAAAATCATACCAAACTATTCCCCCATAAAGAAAAACTAAAAAAACAAAAACAAAACCAGAACTCTAATTTCGAATCCAAAAAAACATATACTACAGTTAGAGAAAAACAGAGTGCCCCATAGAATCTTCGTGAAACTGGACAATCTTTGTACAGTAACAGAACAAACCTCTTCAAAACCCAGGAAACAGACTCCACCCCCATATGGATGAAAACAAGTTCTAAACCAAACGATATCAAAAATCGAACCTTGAATAACAATAGCAGCATAATAGCAATAAAATCAGAACCAGACCTTCGGGACCGCTTCTCGTGAGCTAAATCTCCGCTACTTTCTTCATAAAAAGCACCGCTCCCAAACGTCGAACAGAACATCCGAGCGATCGGATTACAACTCTATCGCCGATAGAAAATAGACCGAGAAGAGATGATCCAATAAGAAAAAGAAAAGCGGGGTTGATCACCACGCTTGAATCACGAATCCCCGTATCTATCTATCTATCTATCTATATCTAGAGAGAGAGAGAGAGAGAGAGAGAGTTATTTAGGATTAAGGTTAGGGTTCCGGGTGTGTGATAGAGAGGAGGAGGGAGGGGGGGGGGAGGGGGAGGAGAGAGAGAGAGAGAGAGAGAAGATATAAAAGGGAAAGGGGAAGCGCTGAGAGGCGACGAAGGAAGCAAGAAACGGCGGAGATAAACGCGGGGCAACCGAAGGAAAACGCTCGCTTTCTCTCTCTCTCTCTCTCTCTCTCTCTCCCTCGTTTCTCTGCATGCTGCTGGGAAAAATCAAAGGCGGACCCGTTCGGTGGCCGCACACCCAACGCTCAATTTCTCCACTCACAACCCGCCACGTTAAAAAGTTAATCATCAAAGTCAAAGAATTGACCGGAACAGGGACCGCGTTGGAAACTTGGAATGTTTGCCGGCGTGGAAACGCATTGGTGACACGGGAAACGGAAATCCGAGAACCTGCCGCCACATAAAATCTGGTGAATCGCGAGTTGTGTGCGAAACGTGTGGTAAGTGGCCAGATAAAATAACCAGAAGAAACAAATGAGGAAAAAAAAAAGTATGTACGTGGATATTGTACTTAATAAGTTAACAGTTATGAACGTGTGGAATTTAGTGACCCTAAAATCTTCGTCAATAGGGGTGAATGAAGGGTGGGGGCGGAGGAGGGAGAAGACCAGGTCACCCAAGGTGCAATGGTTGACCCAACCAAGGCGGCGCGTGCTCTCCCTGCGTGACAAACTTGTACCTTAGTGGTGGTAGATGATGATAATAATAATAATAATATATATAATCTCCGCATGACTACCAAGAGAGGCCGCGCGATTACAAGAGGCAAAAAAAAAAAAAAAAAAAACTATTTACATATGTCACCAAAATAGTTATGAGTGCAAAATATATAGTATAGCTTATAAATCATGTAATAGATTAAGTCTACTAAAAAATAACTTTAATACTCATATGACATACAGGACTCACTCTACTTTTTAATTAAAATATAACATAAAAATCAAAAGAGTTGAACATAATAACTGCTTCGTAGACAAAGGCATTGCTTTAACTCAATGTAGGCAAACTGTACCAAGATTCATTATTTTGATACCAAATATTGCATTCCTTATCATTATAGTATTGGTATGCTTACCTTATAAATTGGTTCATCATATTAGCATATTATGATACGTTCAATATAAAATGGTAGCATCGATACGGCATATCATGGACTGCACAAATATTAATTGTGTGCTCTAAATGCACCAATTTAAAGCTGAGGACATTATCTTATTATCTGCAAGTCCACATTCATTTCTCTTGTCTATTTTCATTTGTTTTTTTTTTTTAACATGCATGTCTCATTTATGGTGATCATAACTCTTTTCCTTGTCATTTGCCATAGTTGTCCAGGGCTCCCCTTGTATCATCTACCACTTATTAATTAGAGCAAAATAACATCATATATTCGTTGATGGGTGTGTCCCAAAGCATTTCTCACTTGTTTTGCCTTCAAGGGAAGCAAAGGTGGCTTTTAGCAAGTTGTTGGGCCAGAAAGCTTTCAACACCCAGAGGAAGAGCATGGCTTAAAATAGATGAGCTACGTCTTTCACTGAAAGAAACTTTCTTCTGATACTGTAATCAAATCAACACGCGATCTGGCAGGAAGAAACCTGAGATCTTAGGAGTTGATTCTCTCTATTGAAATTTGAAACATGTCTCAAGGCTCTTGTCAGATGGCATGTCTTTGGTTCAGACGTGTGCACATCGCTTTAGGCAGCAGTTGGGTGTAAACTTTCACAGAAGTCAAAGTGCCCCAACTTAATTCTTAAGAATGTGAACCAAACCTCTGTTATTCAATCACAAAATATCCGAGATAGTGGTTAGTTGGTCCACACCAAAACTTCATACAAATACATTAAGTTATAAATTAAAAGGTTAGTCTAATGATAATTAAGATACATTATGTGTGACATCTAATAGTTGTTAGGAGAGACTCTTTCAATAAGAGTCACAGTGAAGCATGAGCTGCTTTCGAAGGGAACAAATTGCGTAAGAGTTAGCTGTAGATAGCTAGTTGTAGTGGTGATGACATATGTAATCTTTGAGGCCATCCTGTTTAATATCATTATCAAATACTATAAACTATGGAAACAATATATGTAATTGGCTGGCAAAAGTAAGATAACTTACAGTTTTCGCGTCCCAAAATTAAGGTTTAATTATATCAGTAGTGTTGGACGACTTGGCTTGGTGCCACGTCAAATGCCCGCACAGAGTCCCAAGCGACAAAACTCTATGCTGACACCAAAAGCGAAATTCTTCGTATCCCGCTCTCAGCCTTATCACGTTCCATAAGAGAAGAACAGGGGGTCTTCAAGGGAAGAAGCTATGAAGACAAAAAAGCCTTCCTTCCATATTTTTTCTCTTCGGCATCATGGCTCAAGGGTATGAATGAATTGAAAACTCTGATAGCCTTCGATGATCGATAATTCATTACTTCTGCTACCGTCGAAACAAGATAAGTTCCATTCTTCCATTCTTTCGGCCTTCGAGCAGCATTATTTATGTTGAAGATGGAAAACCTAATATCAGGCAAACCAAAGGTGCATAAATCTAACATTCTATTGCTAAACTGTGATGGCATCAAAGGCCTGCCATCACCGGACAATTTGTGTTATACTTTTGACGACAAAACCTGATAGAGAGACGTGTGATCAAAGGGACAATTGAATGGTTCATTGAAAAACTTTAGTCTCAATAAATGGGTAGCTTATCAACCTCCTATTTCTAAGACCCTCATTAGCTGCTACTGCCTATTCTCTTTCCGTCCAAACCTAACCTCTATTTACGCATGCATGTACCTACGAAAAAATTAAGCGTGACATACGAACTTAACATTAATTCAATATAAAATACATGAATTTAACATTAAGCAAGTTGGTTTTATAATCATATCAATGCGACTATGATACGTAACAATTGTAATATGCCATACATTAATTGAACTATCAATTAGAAAATAACATAATCATGAGCTAATTAATTTAAAATTTATTATGTATTTATTTATCTATATAATTGAGTTTTTTTAATGAATGATGGTACTTAAATTATTTAATTTAAATAGTTTAATATTATGACATTTTTTTTATATGATTAAGCATTACATAAGAAAAATATTTTTTATATTAAAAAAAATAAAATAAAAATTTAACATTAAGTTTGTTGTATTTATTTGTGTTAAGTTAATCGTTAAACAAGTCATGTTGTACCAATCCGATACAATTTATTTATCAAACAAATTACGAATGCCATATCATATTATTTATTTAATAATTAAATTATATTAATATTAATATTTTAATATAATTAAAAATTATATTGTATTGTATTAATTATATAATGTAATATCTGACCTGATATGAATATGATATGATATAACAATATTAACTACTATCCCACCAGATGAGAAACCATGGAAAGGAGAAAGGAATAATATTTTATATGAACAATCATGGCAATTGCGTAGAGGCCACTCAATTAACAGGAACAACGATCATGGTGGTTTTGAATTGAAAAAAGGAACACTATGACTTATTGGCAATGAAATTGTGAAGAAATTTCAGCAAATGAGCGTCATCATCAAATATTTTAATTTTAATAAAATAAATAAATATCATAGCAGTAATGGTCTATAATTAATAGTAGTAATATCGCACTCTCTATTCTATGTGGCAATATGAGATTTGTGCAGGACGTTGGGAGGCCGTACGATGCTGGCCCAAGTGCGGTCGTGCGCAAGAGTCCTGGGGTTTGTTGAACCATTTGATGGCCTTGACGTCGTATTGATGACGCATAACATGTGTGAAAACGAGTGGCTAGCGTCCAGACTTCTGACTTCGGACCACCAAATGGATCTGTATGTTCAACGGATGGCAAATTTTTCGTTCGACGATCTGTTCGGGTATCATTTTTAATGAATTAATTTTTTTATTATTTAAACAACTTAACAAATAAATAAATAAATAAATAAATTTAATATCTAAACAGATAAACGATTAAAAACATATCTTCATCCCATCCCAATTATTTATTTTCATTTTCATTAGCTTTTAATATAATATATTTTAATTATATATATATATTAAATATTAAATATTAAATATTAAATATTAAAATAAATAAATATATATACTAAAAAATCTAAAATTAATATTAAAATTAAAATTTTTATTAATATTTTTTAAAACTTTTAATAAATTATAAATTTAATAAAATAATTTTATTTTTATATAAATGGTCAAATGGGTACTGGTGGGTATCCGTTTATTCAGCTGAATATCTTCATTCCCGTTTCGTTAACGGCTTAATGGGGCAAAGAATAGGAAGGCTTTTTCTAACTAAAATGGGGATAGATAGAAGCCAATCTAAGCCATCCCGAATCATTGCTGATAATACATGATCACCCTGAGCTGACGTCCTTGAGCGTTAGTGGATGCTTCATAATTTGCTGAGGCAGCTTTACCTTCGCGTCGAGATCTGTAAGAAGTCTCAGGGGATTGAATATTTCGACGGGAACCCTTCGATGCTCAAGTTAGCGATCAAAATCACAGTCGTGAACTTGAATAAGCTCGAGAGAGAGAGTTTGGGAGATCAAAAAACTCTCTAAGTGTTTGAGTGTTCATACCTTAGCCAGGGGTTCCTCTTACCCGTTTTATTGATACTCGAAATTTGTGAGACTTGCTTGGGAAGCTTGGAATCTTATGATGAGCCACAACTTTTTGAATAAAATGCCAGAATTAGTGGGATTTATCCTATCTGAACTGGATGATTGGTACTTTATGGCAAATGATAACTTTTTGAGCTTATCTGATCAGGGTCATTAAAGATTCATGATGGACGATGACTTTTTAGGCTCACTTGATCCGAGTCATTAAAGCTTCATGATGGACGATGACTTTTTAGGCTTGTGCCAGAACTAGTGGAGCTTGTCTTATTAGACATATATGAGTCAAAGGCGACTGATGGGCCCGGCCTTATCAGAAGCAAAGGCTTGCCTGGAAAGCTGAAGCTGAGCCTAGAAATGAGGGAAGATGAGGCCACCTTAGAACCAGGGCCGTCCAGGAGCTGGGGCCATCTAGGAGCTGAGACCGCTTAAGAACTAGAGCCACCTTAGAACTAGAGCCGCCTAGGAGCTGGGGCTGCCTTGAACTGGGCCGCCTAGGAGCTGGGGCCACCTAAGAGCTTAAAAAGTCGTGGAGCACTACAAAGGCTCCACTGATTTTGTCGTGGAGTTGAGAGTGAGGTGGCCATCGACGCCTTCCTCCAGGGCTTCGAGAAGTGTAAGGAGAAGGACTCCCGAATCTTCAAAATAAGCGGCCTTGAACGCATTCAGCTCAAGGATGAAGAAAAAGATTCGAAGAGTGACGACGCCGAAGATGGGCCGAGACCCACCGAGCCCTAGAGTTCATGTTCTTTTTCTTTTTGACACTTTTTGTAATCCGACTAGAGTCAGTCTTTTTGTATGATACTAAAATTAGATTAATGAAAGAAATATTTTGTTCAAGCATAATGGACTTAGCTTTTCGTAGCGCTTTAGTCTCTTGGTGATCATGTCTTGGCTTTCGCCTTTAGACTTGATTAGGTATGCCTTCGATCTCTTTGGCATACTTGAGAGTCAACAACCTGATGTACAAACTTCATAGGGACACTTAGGCTGGCCTCTGCCTCTCGGGCATTTGCTGAAGTGCTCCTCAAGTGCTAGTGTCGGTCGCAGGTCCTTCAAAGGCCTTTGAAACTACCTCAGGGGTTTCTCGGCTGGCCTGAGAGTTGACTCAAGACTGCCGAAACCATAGGTATTGAACTGCCTCAGGAGTTTCTTAGCCAGCCCAGGGATGACATTATGATCGCGGGGCCGCTGAGAGCTTTTTGAAACTATATCGGAGGTTTCTTGGCCAACCCGAGAGTTGACTCGAGGCCGCCAAAACCATAGGTCTTGAACCATCTTGAAGGTTTCTCGGTCAGCTTGGGGGTGACCTTATGATCACGGGGCCGCTGAGAGCCCTTTAAAACTACCTCGGGGGTTTCTCGGTCGGCCCAGGAGTTGACTCGGGGCCACTGGAACCATAGGTCTTGAATCGCCTTAGGGGTTTCTCGACAGGCCTAGGGATGACCTTATGATCGCAGAGCCACCGAGAGCCTTTTGAAACTACCTCGGGGGTTTCTTGGTCAGCTCGGAAATTGACTCGAGGCCGCTGGAATCATAGGTCTTGAACCACCTTAGGGGTTTCTCGGTCAGCTTGGGGGTGACCTTATGATCGTGGGGCTGCCGAGAGCCTTTTGAAACTATCTCGGAGGTTTCTCGGCCGGTCCGGGAGTTAACTCGGGGCTGCCGAAACCATAGGTCTTGAACTGCCTCTAAGGTTTATCGATCAGTCCGGAGACGACCTTATGATTGCGGGGCTGCCGAGAGCCTTTTGAAACTACCTCGAGGGTTTCTCAGTCGGCCCGGGAGTTGACTCGGGGCCGCCGAAACCATAGGTCTTGAACCACCTCGGGGTTTCTCGATCTGCCCAAGGGTGACCTTATGATCGCAAGGCCGCCGAGAGCCTTTGAAACTACCTCGGAGGTTTCTCGATCGGCCCGTGAGTTGACTCGGGGTTGCCGGAACCATAGGTCTTGAACCACCTCAGGGTTTCTCGATTGGCCTGGGGGTAACCTTATGATCGCGGGGCCACCGAGAACCTTCTGAAACTATGGAATTTTTCAAGCTGGATAGGACGATAAAATTTGAGGCTCTTCTTATATTAATCAACTGAATACACTCACTACTGATATTACCAGCGAAGGTTGTTCGTGTTCCAAGTGCGCGAGATTGGCCATCCGTCGAGCTCCTCGATTTGATACACTCCTTGGTGAAGTACTTCGATGACCCGATAGGGCCCCTCCCAATTTGGAGATAACTTGCCCCCTTCGATTGGTTTGGATACCTCGGCCCTTCTAAGAATTAGATCTTCAGGGCAAAATGTCCTCAGGTGGACCCGGGGTTGTAATATTTTGCTGCTTGCTGGCGAAAGATAGCCATCTTAAACCATGCCTGCTCCCGTGTCTCATCGATGAAGTTGAGGCTGGCCCTTAGTTGATGAGGATTGTCTTCTTCATTGTATGACTTCACTCGGGGACTTGGAAGGCCGATCTCCACCAAGATGACCACTTCAGATCCGAAGACGAGACTGAAATGAATTTCTCTGTAGGGATCCTTGGAGTTATATGATATGCCCATAGTACACTTGGGAGTTCCTTCACCCATCTATCTTTGAACTCATCCAATCGGGTTCTGAGTCCCTAAAGGATAGTCTGATTCATAACTTCTGCTTCTCCATTGGTTTGTCGATATTCGACAGAAGTGAATCAGTGGCAGATACCCAACTTGATGCAAAAAGTCTTGAATGCAGCATTATCGAATTATCGATCATTTTCGATGATGATAGTATGAGGTAGCCCAAAATGGTAGATAATAGACTTCCAGAAAAAATATCCTCACCTTGCTCTCGATGATTTTGGCTAACGCCTCGACTTCAATCCATTTGGTGAAGTAATCGATGGCGATAAGTAAGAACCTCCATTGACCTGAAGCTGGAGGGAACGATCCGAGAATATCCATCCCCCATTGAGCAAAAGGCCACAGGGTAGAAACGAGCTCAGCTGTGAGGCTGGCTGTCGTTAGACATTAGAATATCGCTAGCAGCTGTCGCACTTCTGGACTAGCTCAACAGCATCATTTTGCATAGTGAGCCAATAATATCCCTAGAGGAGAGCCTTGTACGCCAGTGATCTACCCTCTAAATGATTTCCATATATGCCTTCATGGATCTTTCTGAGGATATAATTAGTGTTTGCAGGACCAACATATTTGAGGAGGGGATAAGAGAAGGACTTCTTATATAAGTGCCCATTCAGTAGTATGAACTTGGAAGCCCTCCACTTAAGTAGCCTGGCCTCTACGTGATTAACAGGGAGAGTACCATCAGTGAGGTAGTGGATGTAGGCATTCATCCACATTGACTCCTATGTGACTGGTAGAATTTCTTTCGCTGCATCATTACTTGGAGTTTCCAGGTGCTCAACATATATTCTTCCCAAGGTGTTATCTGCCAAAGTGCCTAGCCGCGATAAGGTGTCGGCTCTAGTGTTTTCACCTCTGGGAATATAACTAATAGTGAAATAAGCCAATGAGGAGGTCAATGGCTTGACCTTATTCAGATATCGAGATATAATGGGGTCTCGAGCTTCATACTCTCCAGTGACTTATCTGAAGATGAGCTGAGAGTTGGTGAAGGCCCTAAGATGCTTTACCCGAACTCCTGCGTGAGCTTAATTCTAGCCAATAAGACCTCATACTCAGCTTGGTTATTTGTAGCTTTGAAGAGAAACCGAAGAGCGTACTCCAGCACTACACCCTTCGGATTTGCAAGAATAAGACCAACTCTGCTTCCTTAAGAATTGGAGGTGCCATCAACATGAAGGATCCAAGTCTCTGCCATGCCCTCACTAGCGTCTGAACATGCCATTTGGAAATCATTAGGTTGCTCCTTAGTCCAGGTGCATTCCATCAGGAAGTTTGTCAACACCTGGGACTTCAGGGCAAATCGGGACTAAAAGGAAAGATCAAATTCTTTCAATTTGATTGTCCATTTAGCTAATTGACCAGAAGTGTCAGGATGAGCCAGAATAGCTCTAAGAGGCTGGTCCATGAGCACCACGATCGGATAGGCTTCAAAGTATGGCCTAAGCTGCTGAGCGAAAATGATTAGAGCAAAAATAATTTTTTCAGTTCTGGAGTACCTGGCCTCCGCATCATGGAGCACTTTGCTAGTGTATTAGACAGGTTTCTATGCTCCATCGGGGTCAAGGCATACTAGAACTGAGCCGACTAACTTTGAGGAGGTAGCAAGATAAAGAAAGAGTCTTTCTTCCTCTTTTGGCTTTGACAATAATGGTGGTGTGGATAGAAACTCCTTCAGCTTCTCGAAGGCTTTCTAGCAACTCTCCGTCCACTCGAAGCCATTCGCCTTGTGTAGAGCTTTAAAGAAAGGTAGGCATCTTTCAGCTGATCTCGACAGAAACCGGTTTAGAGCTGCCACTCTTTCGGTGAGCCGCTGCACCTTCTTTTTATTGATTAGTTGCCTCATGTTAAGAATGGCTTGAATATTCTTCGGATTTGCTTCAATCCCCTGCTGGGTCACCAGAAAGCCCAGGAATTTTTCGATAGTGACCCTAAATGCGCACTTACAAGAGTTGAGCTTCATTTAATGGCTCTGGAGGTTCTTGAATGTTTCTTCTAAGTCAGCAACATGGTTAGCGATGCCGATGCTCTTGGTTAGCATATCATTCACATACACCTCCATATTGCGCCTAATCTGGTCTTTAAGGACCTTATTCATCAATCTCTGGTAAGTGGCCCCTGCATTTTTTAACCCAAAGAATGACCTTGTAACAATAGATGCACTTCTCGGTGTTGAAAGAGGTATTTTCTTCATCTGTTGGGTCCATCTTTATTTGATTGTATTCGAAGAAGGCATCCATAAAGTTGAGGAGCTCATGGCCAGATGTAGAGTCCACCAATTAGTCAATTCGCGATAGCAAAAAGCTATCCTTAGGACATGCTTTATTAGGATCAGTGAAGTCAATGCAGATTCTTCAGCTTTCACTCGTCTTTCGAACCATCACCATATTGGCTAGCCAATCTGGGTATTGTACTTCCTAAATATGGCCAGCAGTAAGCAGCTTACTGACCTTCTTATCAATGGCCTCTACTGCTTGAGGGTGAAACTTCTCTTCTTTTGACGGACAGATCGATACTTTGGGTCAATATTAAGTTTGAGTAATTACCTTCAAAAGAATGTCGGGCATGTTCGATGCTGACCAGGCGAAGACCTCTGAGTTCGCCCATAAGAAGGTAAGGAGTTGATTCTTCATCTCCAAGGAAAGAAGCTCGCTGATCTGTACAGTCTTCATAGGATCATCCCCAAGCGGATAGGTTAGCAAGTGCTCGGCTGGCTCTTCCCTTCTTTCAGATTCTCTGGGATCGAGCAGCATTGATGTTGGCCCAGATGGCAACCCAAAAGGGGGGGATGAATTGGGATCTTAAAAATGTTAACGCTTAAAAATAATTTCATAAAGTGATAGTGCACAAAGATATATGCAGTGAGTGTGGTGCTAAGAATACAAAATAGAGTATAAAAGGTAGACTAGAGTGAAAGAGAGACAAGCACGACAAACACAATAAATTTATAGCGGTTCAGTATTAGCTACACCTGCATCCACTCCCAAGCAACTCTTGAGCCCATACTATAATCACCCTGATTACAGCTGAGTTGTTTTACAAGCTCACAACTCAAACTTGTTGTTTTACAATGGAATCACAACGAACCCAGCTGGTTTTCACAGGTTCACCAATACAAAACCTATCACAAGCTACCTTATCTTGCACAAGGCCAAACTGCCTAACCTGATTCAATCCCCTAATTGAATCAATAATCAAATGTAATAAGAGTAAGGTTACAACAGATATAAAGCTCCTCAAATAAACAAATAAGCAATATAATCAAGATAGAAATAGAAAAGCTTGATTTAGAAGATTTATGAAATTGGGCTTTTTTCTTTTCTTTTTTTCCTCAGAAATGATCTTCCTCAAGTTGAGATTGAAGCTTTGGAAGAATCTTTGACGTAGAGACTTTGAAGAACTAAGGCTCTTTACTTCTTCTTTGATTTGATGGAAATCTTTCAAAGTTGGCTTTTGAATACTTTAGATTTCTCTAAACTCTTTTTCGATCAAAGATTTCAAACTTGAACTCTATCCTTTTTTTATTTTCAATTCTATTCTCTCTCTTTGTCTTCCTTCTCATCTCTTTCTTCTAATTAAAAAATGATCGAATGATTCCTCTTTTATAATCTCCTCTAAATTTACTTTTAGATGAAAACTAGCCGTTAAAGTACTTGAGGATGTGTTGGACACGAAAGAGGAAAGAGCCATTGAGGTTTGTTAAAGAAAAGATAATCGTTGGAGTCTATTCTGACATCTCTGAAATCCGCCTTCGACAGATTAGAGTCGGCTCTATTCTTTTTAGGTGTTGGCTCTAAGTCGGGATGCTCAAATGGTAACATTTGCTTGTTATGGAGTCAGCTCTGGCTTTTCGTGGGATCGACACTTCATGTGCGGGAGTCAGCTCTAACAAATGCAGGAGCCAGCTCTAATTGAGCCCCAAAAAACCAATCTATGTATAACCATTAGAGTCGGCTCTAATTCTTTGCAAGAGTTGGCTCTAATTTGATGCAGAAATGGGAATCTTTGTCTTTCAATTAGAGTCAGCTCTAATCACTGTAGGAGTCGGCTTTAATCCATGTCAGACGTGCCAAACTATTTTAATACGCTCCGGAGTCGGCTCTAATCCATTTAGAGTCAGCTCTAATGTTTGAAACTTGACAATTAACACTAGACAAAGATTCAAACTTAATTTTCTTTCGATTTTGATTAATTAAATAATTAAATTCTTGAAACACTTAATCAAAATCATTAGTAACATAAGAAATATATTCATGTGGTTTTTCTTATTTATCAAAATCAATAATTGGATTAACAATCTCTTCCTTTTTGATGATGATAAAAATACTGAGTATATG
The DNA here is from genome assembly GCA_900491605.1 of Calamus simplicifolius. Lineage (NCBI taxonomy): Eukaryota > Viridiplantae > Streptophyta > Magnoliopsida > Arecales > Arecaceae > Calamus > Calamus simplicifolius. The sequence goes on along the minus strand of UESW01004131.1, from coordinate 8,171 downwards.
CATAAACAATTAAAGCATAAGTATCGATTTAAACAACTTTTTTAATCAGAGTCATAATAATCAAAATTTTAACATATCATCTTGAACAATTACTTTACTTCAACTATTCCAAGAAATCAAAAAAATTGTATCCAATGATTCATACTCTTCAAATATCAAAACTCGATTCAATTATCAATTCAAATAAGCTCTTACCAACTCAATTAGGCTCCCTCTGAGTAAGATAACTCCCCCATATATGTGTATACTATTGAAAGTTCATATGCATATACAACTCTCCCCCTTTTTTGACATCAACAAAAAAGTTAAGGAAGCATAGGGTAGTCCTTGCTTAGATTGGGATACAAATCAATCAAAATAGGAACCAAACATCATAGAATTCCATCATTTTACAAAAATCAAAGATATTTCATTGAGCCATGAAAAGTTCATACTTTTATTGATCACAAAAAGTCAAGTACAAGTCAAACCAAGTAGAGTTAAATATAACAACATCATGACATAACTTTAAGTAATATCCTAAGTACAAGCTAAATGTGAAACAACTAAAAAATAACAACATAACCTAACTTTAAGAACCTAAATACAAGCTAGAAATACTATAAGATTCTAACTATAGAAATCTAAAAGTAGACTAAGATAGATTGTTGGATTGGATTGGATTGAATTTGATTGGCTTGGCTTGGCTGGAGCAGCAGGAAAGGAAAAGATCTTTCACTATAAATCAAATCTTAAGAGTCTCTTCAATTCTTTTAAAATATTTCCCATTCCATCCTTTTGAGTCTTGCAAAATCCATTGATCAACTCCTCAACCTTGGTACTTGCCTTCTCGATGTTAACTTGTAGTTTAGCAGTGGCATCGGAGAAGATATCAGAGTCATCAGCAATTTCTTTAATTTGTCAAAAATGTTTTGCAATTCTGTCTTCAAATTATTAGAAAAAAATTGATTGAATTTTGAATCTTATTAACATTTTCTTCCAAATATAAACCAACTGCCTAATGCTCAAAAGCTGATCTAAAAAATCCTCCTTTATTCTTTGCTCTCATTCCGCAAGTGCAGCATTGATTAAAACTTTGAACTGCTCGACTTGCCTATCACTAAAAATAGAGAAAGGTTCAGAAGGTGCTATCGATGGAGGTGCTAAAGAAGAACTCAATCCAGATGGAGCATAAGAAGGTTCAGGAGCAGAGGGTCCAGCTGCTGAAGGCCCAGGGACCTCCTCTCCTTTGCCATTGGCCATTTATCTTTTCTAAAGCCCATTTAGTGAAGAGTGGAGACATTATACTAGTCAGTGTGCCTTAATTTCTTTAATGGCTTGTTTTTCAAATATTTACTCCTTGGCTTCAAAAATTAGTATCAAAACCATCCCATATAGTAGGGTAGATCTCTTCTTAGTTTCGGCCTCAGCCATATAACCAATCATCATTCCAGCCAAGTTAATTGGATGACCATTAAGCACACAGTCCATAACAACAATTTCTCTTTCTAAAACAAATTCAAATCTCCCAGTTTTTAGAAATAAGATCCTACTGCAGATGTTGTGAAGTAGCCTCACTCCAAACTTAACTGATTGGCCCCAATTTCTCCAAATTTAGTTACCTCTCTTCCTAGCATTCTTGTCAATGCATCATCGTGGTCAAAAAAGTGTGTGGCAGTCATTCCAACAATAGGCATTTCCAAAATATTACCAAAATTTTTGAAGTTATATGAACTCTTGTTCCTCTCACATAACTTACTAAGCCACCGTCCTCTCTACTAACATTGTTGTAGAAATCTCTCACTAGAGCAGAATAAGTAGGGACATCTAATGAACACATTTTCTTCCATCCCATATCTCTCAATAGTTTCTCAATCTCAAAACCTTCAGGTCAAGGAAGTGAAAATCTACCTTTCTTCCCATGGTGATTGTCTTTCCAACCAAAAACTCGATTTGAGGTGAGGGAGGAATAGGAACAGAACTCAAAGTGAAGGAGGAGGAGGTTGATGGAGTGCTTGGTGAGGGTGGCCTCGCCGAATGATGCACAGATCGTCTTTCGGTGGTGACAGTGACTCTAATGGCAGATGCTCGACGCTTGGATGCCATGGAGATCAAAAGGTTATGAATCAATGATTTTTGGAGATTGAGTGGAGTGGAAGAGTTTGAATATTTTAAAGATGATTTGGATTGAAAAAGTGTCGGCTCTGCCATAGAAATAGTGACTGGGGATCACTTAGAGTCGACTCCTACAAAATAGATGTCAGCTCTAAATCGATATAACAATCAGCGCACGAAATAGAATCGGCTCCAACAGTAATTAAAGTTAGCTCTAATGAGCAGACAGAAGGCTATATGGCCTTAGAATCAACTTCAACTCTAGTAGAGTCGGCTCCACAACAGTTTTAGTAAAAAATAAGAGTATCAAAGTCTGAAACTTGTCAAGCCATGATAAAATTCTAGATAAATTTTTCTTAAAACATGGGGATTATAAGATTCAAACATTAGATGATTTTCTTAGAAACATTAGATTTTCAAGAAAATGGATCGAAATCTAGATAATCATTCTTAGGGGTTTCAAATCTATTCTAATGGATCACAAACCTAATTCTCCTCTAAGATAACAAAATCTCTCTTCACTAAGGGTTTTATAAATATATCAGCTAATTAATCTTCAATACATACATAATCAAGATAAACATTATTGTTAGCAATATGTTCTCCAATGAAATGGTGTCTAATCTCTATGTGTTTGGTTCTTGAATGTTGAATAGGGTTCTTAGTCAAATTTATTGCTCTAGTAATGTCACATCTAATTGAAATTTGTCAAGTGTGATGTCATAGTATTCAAGTTGTTGCTTAATCCAAAGGATTTGAGCATAGCAACTTTCAGCTACAACATATTCAGCTTCAGCAGTTGATAATGCAATTGAATTTTGCTTTTTGCTAAACTAAGAGATTAAGTTACTGCCCAAGAATTGGCATGCACCACTTGTGATCTTTCTGTCTAGTTTACAACCAGCAAAATCAGAATCAGAATATGCAATTAAATTAAATGATGAGTCTCTAAAATACCATAATCCTATATTTTTGTTCCATTTAGATATCTAAAAGTTCTCTTTACAACAATTAAGTAAGATTCTCTACGATCATGTTGATATCTAGCACATAAGCATATAACAAACATAATAATAGGTCTACTAGCTGTTAAATAAAGTAGAGAATCATCATACCTCTATAAAGCTTTTGATCTACTTTCTTACCATCTTCATCTTTATCGAGTTTGTATGAATGACTCATTGGTGTGCGAAGAGGTTTAACAATTTTCATACCAAACTTTTAAGGATTTCCTTCATGTATTTTGTTTGGTTAATGAAAATTTCTTTCTCTTGTTTGATTTGAAGTCCAAAAAAGAAATTCAGTTCTTCCATTATGCTCATTTCAAATTCTTCCTGCATTAACTTTGTAAAATCTTGACAAAGAAATTGCTAGTAGCTTCAAATACTATATCATCAACATAAATTTGTACTACTAATAAATCATTTTTTCTTTCTAAAAATAGAATTGTATCAACATTATCTCTAAAAAAATTATTTCAATCAAAAATTTACTAATTCTATCATACTAAGCTCTAGGTACCTGTTTTAAACCATAAAGTGCTTTGTATAGTTTAAAAACATGATTTAAAAATTCATGATCTTTAAAACTAGGTGGTTGTTCAACATAAACTTTCTCATCTATAAAATCATTTAAAAATACTTTTACATCCATCTAAAATAAGTTAATATTCATGCAATATGCAAATGCAAGTAACAACCTTATGACTTCTAATCTAGCAACAGGTGCAAAGGTTTTATTAAAATCGATACTTCTTCCTGATTACATCCCTTTGCTACTAGTCTAATCTTATTTCTAACAACAATATTATCTTCATCTAACTTATTTTTAAATACCCATTTGGATCCTATAACTAAATAATCTTTAGGTCTATCAACTAAGGTCCATACCTTATTCCTAGTGAACTGATTTAATTCTTCTAGCATAGCTAATATCCAATAACTGTCCTTTTTAGCCTCCTCAATTATTTTGGACTCTATATGTGACACAAATGGAAGATAATTATTGATATTTCTCATGGATGATCTAGTTCTTACACCTTGAGATGGATCACCTATGATTAGGTCCTTTGGATGACCATAAGCATATCTTCAGTCTCTAGGTAGATTTGTATCATTACGAGTAGTATCAACATTACCATTCTTAGATGAGTCATCATCCTTAGCTTTAGGTTCATGATATGAAGATACATCAATATTTAATTTTTTAAATCTCTTCCAAGGATATTAGTATCTTCCTCATCATTTTTCTTTTCAGAACTTAATGTTAAAGACTCATCAAACACTATATGAATTGACTCTTCTATAATCAAATACTTCTTATTGAACACTCTATATACCTTGCTAGCTGTGGAATAACCTAAGAAAATATCTTCATCTGACTTAGCATCAAACTTTTCTAGATTGTCCTTTCCATTGTTATGAATGAAACATCTACAACCAAATGCATGAAAATAGCTAATGTTGGGTTTTCTATCATGCCAAAGTTCATAGGGTATTTTCTTAAGAATTGATCTAATCAATGCTCTATGTTAAGATGTAACATGCTGTGTTTATGGCTTTCATCCAGAAATATTTTAGGAGTTGGCTTTCACATAGCATGGTATGGACCATGTTCTCTAGAGTCCTATTTTTTCTTTCTACCATCCCATTTTGTTGAGGTATCCTAAGTGCTGAAAAAATTATGATGGATATCGTTTTCAACGCAAAATCTTCAAACAAATGATTTTCAAATTCAGTTCCATGATCACTTCTAAGAGACACTATCGTAGTATTTTTCTCATTTGTGACTATCTTAAAGAATTTCAGAAAAATTGAGAAAGTCTCATCTTTATGAGCTAAAAACAGTACCCAAGTGAATCTAGAGTAATCATCTATTATCACAAGACCATATTTATTTTCTCCTAAACTAGTGGTTCTAGTAGGTCCAAAAAGGTCCATATGTAGTAGCTCGAGTGGCCTAAAAGTTGGAATAATATTTTTGGATTTGAAAGAATTCCTAGTTTGTTTTTCAAATTGCCATGCATCACAAACTCTATTGTTTTCAAAATCTAATTTTGAAAGACCTTTAACTAATTTCATTCTAAGCAATTTTGAAATCAAGTGTGTACTTACATGACCTAATCTACGATACCATATCCATCCAATCTCATTTATCTTAGCATTATTAGCAATCAGACAATGATTACTTGTAGATAAATTATCCAAGTCAATTAAGTATACATTGTCATTTTTATTTTCAACAAAGATAATGCTACTGGTGCGGACACCAAAGTTCGAAAGAGACTTCGATCTAATTTAGTATGGTTTAATTCTTTCATGTGTCATGTAAATAGAGTAATAATTTTACTTCTTTGAATTTGAGTCATGTAATTAAAATTGGTTTATTTCAATTTGGGTTCTTGAGTCCAAGTAGAGTCAAATTGGTTTGTATTTAGTGAGTTTAATAGTTGGGTCCAAGAGAGGTATGAAATTGGGTTTAAGATAAGCAAGTGAGCTTGAAGATTGGATGCATTCAACCACTTCAACAAATCAATCTAATGTGAACGCCACTTCAGCAAGCATTGTTGGGTGTCATGTCAACCTCTTGGTATACACCTCATCAAGCTACATCACCACATGCCACATCACCAAGGAGAATTCAAATTTAAAGGAGCCGCATACTTTTCTCTCCTCTTTTTAAGCTTAGTTATAAGTTGTTTCAACCTCCCATCCTTATAACTAGCTTAGGTTGCAACTTTCCATGAAAAGCTCCATGTAATTCAAATTTTCAAAAGTTCCTTGGAGGCTTATAAATATTACTCCAAGCTCTCTTGTAAAGACAATTGATGATGAATGAAAGTTGAGTTTATTTTCTTCCATTTTTATTGGCAAATTCCTCCAAGAGAGAGTGGGTGAGAGGCCCTTAGCTACTATTTATTTTCTTTCATTTATGTTGGCAAATGTCCTCCAAGAGGGAGTGGGTAAGAGGCCCTTAGCTACTTCAAGAAAGTCATTTCCATGCCAAGATTCATTAGCCATTCTCCATTCCATTCTACCATCACATCCCTATCTTTCAAGGTGTAAAAAGACTCCACAAAAAAGGCTGACCAAGCTACCTCAAATCTGCCAAGCTTCATCTTAATTTCTGTTGGGGAACGCGGAATACCCCCAAGATCATGGCTATAGCGTATATGAGTAATACAAAAAACTTTTACCGTTCTAATCTATGAGTACAAGATTATACCTTCAGATTTGAACTTTGGAACACTTTGATTCGATTGCTCGACCTCAACCTTTTAGCCTTCCGCCGTATTCTCGAAAATACCTTCTTTCTCTCACAAGATGGTGGGATCTCTTGGCCGTCCTAGGGTTTCTTGTTTTTCTTTCTCCAAAAACGTTCTCCCTAGCAACCAACTGAAAGGGTATTTATAGGGCTACAACAGGGATCAATAGGTAAATATGAAAAGGACTTCCCACGTAATTAAATCTTCCAATCCTACCCCGGGTTAGGATTAATTACGTAAATTACAATTCATTCCACTAAAGAATTATAATTGTACTCCTAATCATATTCGAATTTATATTTTCGAGCCTTAATATTAAATACTTATTATCTTCTCACGTTAAGATTACAGATATTCACCAATTAATTTAATTACTGACAATATAATTTAATTGGCTTTTATTATCCTTGAGACTTATCCACTTAACTTATTTGATGTATCGGATTCAAAATCCACTTGCAATATTTGATACAATCAAAACTTATAAGCTTCCTCAAGGGGATATCATCAATCCAATTTATCAGGACGTAGTTTCCTTCAACTATTAATATTCACCATATATATAATATTATTGTCCAACTCACTGAGTTTATTGACTCATATAGAATCTCACTCTATGTGTAATCAAAGCAATAATCACTACATACACGTGTCTAGAAATAGAATTCGGATTAAGAGCATAAGTAATCATAATATTCATGAGTTTTAAATTATTTTATAAAGTCAGTATAAAATAATTAACTCAACTGGGTCCTGTTCAATACACACAAAGTGTACTAGCACAAATAGTTAGAATAAACCATTCCCCGTAGTCAAGACAGACCTACTAAAAATTTGTGCTACAGTTCTATTGATGGTGTGTCCAATTCCATCTAAACTGTGAACAATAACTTGTATTCCAAAAGAACCGATGATCTAGTCTTCTGTGTGTAAGCCGTACTCTACACACTAGATCAAATACTCTTTGTAAATACTAGACATATGCACATATATAGTAAATGGCATACATTGCTCAAAATGAATTCTCATTAAAATATAAAGACATAACATAAAGCATATCTTTAGTCTATATCTCTATCAATTTCAACTTTTTCTTTCTCTTCCTTCATTTCATTAATACTCCATCAAATTTTTATGTTCTTAACTATTTGGTTGTGTAGGATTCCTGAAAATTCTAGGTTTCAAAGAAAATCTTCCATAATAAGAAACGGATACAAGAAGTCCTACAACTAGAGAAATCTCCTTATCATCTAAGAACTTCATCCTTGAGTGTAAACTTTCCAATCTCTGATATATTAATGGCTGGGTACCCCTCTTTTAACATTTTTTGGTCCAAAATATTAGAGCAACTAAGCCCTAGCATGTGTGGTTTCTTAGCAACAAAGATCCTTTCTCTTTACTATTTTGAAGGATTCTCATCGAAGTCAAGTTTAAGATGTAAATCCCTTCATAAAAATTTTTGTTCTTTTACATAAAAATGTATCATAGCTTCACTTTATTTTTATTTAGTTATTACTATATCCCTCCTAGATTGCATCATTCGACTTCATCCCTCATCACCCTCCCTTCTGGATAAACTTTTCAAGGTAGCCCCTCTGGATGAGCTCTTTGATGATACGCTTTAGGTTATGGCAGTCTTTAGTATCATGGCCATAGTCTTTATGGAAACAACAATAATGACTCTGATCGCAAGTGGCATCCTTCCTCAGTGGGAGAGGGCGCTGGAAGTAAGGTTCGCTTTCGATCTTCATGAGAATGTGAGACCTGGGGGCGAGAAGAGGTGTAAAGCTGTCTTCTATGGGGGTGAAGCTTC
>UESW01004130.1:1168484-1205852 GCA_900491605.1 Calamus simplicifolius | reverse complement strand
CCCCTCTCTGCGCGAGTCGACTCCACTTCGGGATGGTTTTCTGTGACTGTCCGGAGTCGACCCCTCGCTTTGCGGGAGCCGACTCGAAGTGGTCCCAGGTCGATTTATCTAGGGCAGAGTCGACTCGCCGTTCATTCTATTCGTCTCAATCTCTCAAAATACTCTCTCCAAAATCTTCCAGACCTTCCAAAATCCTAGAAATCCCTGATTAACCCTTCCAATATCAAATGGCCCCTAAAACTCGAGGATCTAACCTTGTGGCGGCCGGAGTAAGAGGAAGAGCTGTGAGGAAGACCGTGAGGCGTCCCGTTCGTGAGCCTTCACCGAGCTCGGATTCAACCTCATCTTCTTCGACTCCAGTGCTTCTCCTCTACCTCCTTCTCAGGTAGATAGACTTGCCGATAGAATTACTACGGGAGGAAAGTAGATTTTGAATTGTTTGAGGCTGAGGGATTTCTTTGGGAGACAGTTGATTGAGATGGGTTGGGAGAAAGATTGTTCTTTAGATTGCCCTACTTATCCCCCTTGTCAAGGAATTTTATAAGAATCTATCTAGAGGAGACAATGGACTTATAAGCATGTAAGAGGAAATAGAATTTCAGTGACTGTGAGATTTTCAAGATTGTTGGATCTACCCATGTCAGGACTTCTACATTTTCTTCTGATGACAGAAGCCCAGCTCTATCTAGATTGCTTAACAGGGAGTTGTTGGTTTTGAAGAAGTTTTGCTAATCAGTTATCCTTAGAATTGAGACTTGCTCCACAATATCTGTAGTAGAATCCTTTCCCCAAAATTGGGAGATTTGATATGTGTCAGAAAGAGATATTTTTAATGGATGCAATAGTAACTGGTAAACCCATTAATCTTCCTAGCATGATTTATGGTACATTGCCGATTGTGGAGGTAAGAGAAAATCAGTTGCCCTATGGCATGATCCTCACTAAAATTTTCAAGCCAAGGGATTGTCATTTCTGATAGTGAGCCTATGAGGAATTTAAGACACACCGATTTTTATAGTTTGGCCACTATACATAGGATGGGATTTAAAAAGAATGGAAATGGGAAAGGAAAGGTTTGATGGAAGATAGAGCGATGCTGAGGCACCGGACCATCGTTAGACATCTTCGCCTGCACCTCCGAGCCCTTTATTTCTGCCCTGCTCCAGCCCCTGCTCCTTTTGATCAACTTCATCTTCTGCTAGTTTTTCAGATCAGCAACTCAAAGCCTTCTTGATGATCAATCTGATAAGCTTAAAACAGAGTTTGAGAAAAATTTATGAATTTAGAGAAACTCTTTATTCTCTTGATGATCGATCACAAAGATTGAATCACTCTCGGCACTTCATCTGAGTCTTAAGTGGTGATCTAAAGAATATTTTTGAAGAACTTAAAGATATCTGTGGAGATGGTGAAACATATGCAAATGCAATGCTGAGCTCAAGATAAAATTTTGACTGCTTGCACCTTTGTTGATGAAAGACTAAGGACTATGTAAAGATTCAAACTGATGGAATGAAAAATATATAGATCATTAACTAGGATTGTAAGGACTCACTTTTGAGTATTAGATACTCAGTCCTTGCAATGTATGAAGTTTTTATTATGTTTTACATTTTGAAATCAATGTAATGAATTTGATGTATTTTTAAATGAAATGAATTCTCTATTTCCTTATTTCAATGAATGAATGAAAATGAATGAATGTTTATGCTTCTCTACCTTTTTGTTGATAACAAAAAAGGGGGAGAGTTTTATAGTTCTATGATATGTATAAAATGAATTAAAATGAGAAATTTAATTAAGTTTCATAGGGGGAGCTACCTCATTCAGGGGGAGCCTAAGCCTAACTATGAAAACAAAATAAATTCACTAATCAATCATGCAAACTCAATGTTTTTGTCATCATCAAAAAGGGGGAGATTGTTGGGGAGATTGTTGAAAATTATTGCCCCAATCTTATTGATTTTGATGATTACCAAAAGCCATGAGTATATTAAAAGATGTAATGAGTTTATTTACATGAGCAATGAATTTATTTAGAACAATCAATGAGAATGTTAAGTATAACTTTAATCAATTTGAAAGTAACTTCAAGCTCAATGTTTAAGCTTTCAAAAAGAAATTTATACTTCATATTTTAATCAATGAGTTTTTGGAACATTTCTTGAATTGATTCCTAATGTCAATTTTATTGTATTCAAGTCAAAAAATGATTTAAAATGAATCTGGAACGAATTTAAAGTCAATCAGAAAATTTCTGATTTTTGATACGTTCCGGAGCCGACTCTAGAGTTTCAGAGTCGACTCCACTCAGAGTACAGAAATGTTCTGTCTCGAGTCGACCCATGAAATTTCGAGTCGACCCCCGATTCTGTCGAGCCGACTCCATGACTGTGCGAGTCGACTCCGCTCAGACACCAGAGAGTATTTTTCTGAGCACTTCTCGAGTCGACCCCAACTTTTCATGAGTCGACCCCCGACTGTCAGGAGTCGACACTTTATTTTATGAGTCGACCCTAACTTTCTGAATATTTCTATTTTTGGTATCACGACTCGAGCCGACTCGCGGAAAGCAGAGTCGACTCCAGCAAATCTGGGCGCGATTTTTCGATGCCACTCAGCGTCAACGGTAAGATTTTTAATAACGGCTATTTTTCTTTGTTTCTAACGGCTATATTTTTGCAGAATCTATAAATAGAGAAGCCGTTTTCAAATCAAAGAGAAAATCAAAAAGAGAAAAGAAGAAAAAGGGAAAAACAGAGCTTCATTTGAAAAATCCAGTCAAAAGAGTGAAAAAGGTGTGAAATCAAAGGAAGCTTCGTCTGCTCAAGTCAACAATCCAAAAGCTTCAGAAGAAAATCCAAGAGCTATTCAAAGATCAAATCAAGGATTTTCAAAGAAGAAAAAGCTCAAATCAACTCCAACTTCAACGTGAAGAATCTTGCTGAGGATTCAACACTTCAAAGGAGTTGAAAGAGAAGAAGGAAGAAAAGCTCAAAGCCAACCAACTGCAAATCAGGCTTTTCTAAACTTTATTTTACTTCATTTGTATATTTGCTCAAGGGGAGCTTTATTAAAACACATTCTAATTGTTTGCTGATTCAATCAGTGGATTGAATCAGTGGAGGTTGTATACCTCGTTCAAGCTGCTTGTGTTGGGTTAGTTGTTTGTGTAGGGTTTTGTGCTGGTGAGCCCTTAAAACCAGCTGGGTTCGTTGTGATCCCGGGAAAACAACAAGTTTGAGTTGTGAGCTTGTAAAACAACTCGGCTGTAATCAAGGAGATTATAGTGTGGACCCAAGTGAATCTTGGGAGTGGACGTAGGTGTTGGATACACCGAACCACTATAAAATCTTTGTGTTTGCCGTGCTTATTGACTCTTCTCTATCTCTGTTTATTCATTGCTTTGTATTGCATTGCTATTGCCTTCACTTCACTCTTAAGCAAACTTTTTTTAAAAGGCTAAATTTTTAAGAACCCAATTCACCCCCCCTCTTGGGTTGCCATCTGGGCCAACAGTTTTCTTTTTTCTAAGTTGAGCATACAAAGGTTCTAGGGTGATTCTTAGGTTTGGGACAAGTCTGCTACATAGTTAAGACATCCTAGGAATCTTTGTAATTGGGTTTTTTCTCTAATTTCGTCTGGAAATTTGTCTGCAATTCTACAGATCTTTCGATGGGTTTAATAGTACCATGATATATAGTTTCCTAAAAATCTTATTTTAGTCTGAAAGATTTTAATCTTAGGAGCTGAAATTACTAGTCCATTTTATTTTGCTAGATATGAAACTGTCTAATGTGTTTGACATGTTGTCTTAAGTCTTCTGAGAAGATTAATACGTCATCAATGTAAACTATTATGAAGTGCGATTCTGAGTTAAATATTATATTCATCATGTTTTGGAATTCACTTGGCATTTTTAAGTCCAAAAGGCATTACATTCCATTCATAATGCCCAAAGGGTACTGTAAAGGCTGTTTTGTACCTATCTGTTTTCTTTATCTGGACTTGCTAAAATCCTGATTTCATGTCAAACTTAGAGAATATTTTTGCTTTGTAAAGCCTAGATAAAAGGACTTTTTTGTTAGGTATAGGATATCTAATCCATTCTAAGACCTTATTTAGAGGCTTATAATTGATGACTAATTAGGAGTTCCTCTTTCTAATTCTGAGGCCTTTTGAACATAAAAGGCTGAGCATGACCAAGGAGATTTACTTGGTCTTATAAGCTTTTTGTCTAAGAGATCTGATATTTCTTTTTACAATATTCTAACAATTCTGCGTTTATTTGAATAGGTCTAGATTTAGTTGGAATATCTATTTCTTTAAAATTTTAATGTAAGGTAGACTAACCTGATGTTTTTGTCTATCCCAAAAGGCCGTAGGATTTTGACTGCATTATTCTTTTTCTAATTTTTCTTGAATTTCTTCTATTTTGTTTTTCCAAAAATCTTCTTGTAATTGTTTTTCTATTTTAGTTATTTTGATTTCCTCTTTAAGATCTAATAGTTGTTGCTCCTTATATTTTAAGGTCTGTATCTTTTGAATACTAAGGTCTTTTAATAAATTAATTCTTTGGTTTTTATAGGGTTTATAAATTTAAAGTAATCTCTCTATCTTGGAAACATAGGTTGATATTCCTCCTTCATCGATTCTCATAGGATAAAGAAGGGTTATGAATGGTGTTCCAAGGACAACAGTTTGAATGTCTTTGGCTATCATAAATGATGTCTTAAAACAAATATCATCTTGACAAATATTTACGTCTGATATTTTATATTTGACCTTGAGGCTCTCATTGTTAGCTGTATACAGATTCTCAGTAGTTTCTTCATAGTATTTTTTCGGAAATAATCCTTTTGGTATACAGTTCATGTCTGCTCCGGAGTCAACTAAGGCATATACCTCTCTAGTTTCTTCTCCTACTACTAGTCTAACTCTGGCGTTCCATCTCTGGACTTTTACGGCTGTGATTTTATTTAGATAACTGTCTTGTTCGCTTTCTTCTTCTTCTTAAAGAATTTCTTTTTGGGTTTTTTAACTCTTCTATTTCTGTTCTTAATTTCTTAATTTCTATTTTGATTTGTTTAACTTCTGTTTGAAGTTGATGAATTGGGTCCGTTTTAAGTTTTTCTTCTTGCTCCTTTTGTTTAATTATTTCTGATAAGCTTAAAACTTCTTTTTTAGCTTTAGGTTATAATTCTTTTTTAAGTTCATCTATGTAATTTTTTCTTAGTTCCGGATCATCAATCCTTTCTATTAGGTCTATGAGTAGATCGCTTCTTTTGCTGTTGATCATATTAATTTTAAGATTTTCAGTACAACCGCATAAGGCTATTTCATCTATGTTTTCTGAGGAAGTTTCTTCTTCATCAGAAGAACTCTCTTCTTCATTTTCTTCTATTAGATTAATCTTTTCATATTCTGAACTATCTTCTAGGTCTGAAGGGTAACTTTCTTCACTTTCTGATAACATTAATTCTAGTATTTTTTCTTTTTGGTTTTCTGGAATATCCATTCCTTGGATTTGGGATATTTTATATTTTTACAATTCTTGCTAAAGTGGCCCTTTTTTCCGCATCTATAGCAGGTTGCTGTTTTTTTTATTGGTGTTATACTTTTTCTAGGAGCTTCCTTGAATTTTTGGTCTCTGAATTTCCTTTTTCTTTGCTAGGAAAATTCTTCCGTTTATATGATCTATTTCTAGAGTATGTTGGATTTTCTATCTTTCTTTTATCTTTCCTCTTTTTCTTTGAAGGGGGTACTAATACTTCGTATCCATATTGTTTACAAAATCCTCCTAATTCTTTTTTGGTTGTAATTTCGTTTCTTTTTAACTTAGATTGGAGTTTCATTTCTGTGCACATCTTTAGTGCTGTTGTATTAATTGTTTCAATGATATTTCCATAGGTGACATGGTCCCAATTAATTTTACCTTGGTATTTTTCTGTTAAGGCTTCACTAACCTTTTCTGAGAATAGGTTTGGTAATCCTGATATGAATTTTTCTTTCCAAAAGGGAGAACTGCAATCTTCCCTCTCAAGGACTCGATATAGGAAAACGTCCCTATACCATCTGAAGTCTTGCATTTTAGGACATCTAAGTTTCATTAGAAGCATTCGGTTGTTTTCTTATTTTATGTCTTTTATTCCTATGAACTGTCTGTATATTGCATGGAGCAAAGTGTCTACCCCATTGGGTTCTTCTGAGGTTTCAGTAGACTCTGATTTGATCACAATTTTAGTGCTATTTATTATAAAATCTCTTTCTACAGGCTTTAAATATCTATTCCACCATCCTTCTAATTGTCCAGTGAATCCTTGGACTAGAATTCTAAGGGTATCTTTCTCGGATGTATTTGAGGCTCTTAGGGCTCCTACAGCCATATTCATTTCTCTTAAAATATTCCAGATTTTCTTTTTGACATTCCATCTAAGTTCCATTCATAAACTACTCTGCTAGTGTAGGCTTCTCTTCTAAAACTTTTTTTTTCTTCAAATTGGATATCTGGGGGAGTTGGTCTAGGATAATAATCTTTCTGTGATCTATAATATGTTTGTCCTTCATCTTTTAACTTATTTATTTGATTTTTAGATTCTTGTGATGATATCATATTTAGTCTAATTCCTTTTAGTTTATCTATTATCAGGTCTTCCTTATTTTTAAATCCTTTTTCCCAGCTGTTATCTGTCTGGAAAAGAGGCTTTTGTATTTTTATAATTTGATCTGCTTTTGGATTTTGGACCTTTTGTTCAAGAGTTTTTTCTATCTTATTCAGCTGTCCAGATATTGTATGTAGGGCTTGATTGCTATAATTATTTTGTTGTGCTATTTTTCTAATCTCATTACTGGTTGCTGGGTGACTGTCATTTTCTGGTTTGATGGCTTTGAATGGAGAGGTTATAACTATTTGATTTCTATAATTAATCTGACATTCATCTAAAGGGATGTGTTCTGAGTTTATTTCCTTATTTTCTGTGGTTTTCCAAATTACTCCTAAAGACTTAAAAGGGTATTTTCTTGTAATTTTTTTTTTTTTATTCTTTTCAAGCCAAGTGAAATAAGGGATTTCAAATTCTAGGGTATTCATAAAACTATAGTATTCTTATTTTAATTCTTCTCTTTCTTTTGGGCTGGTTGCTTTCCACAGCCAGTCAACCTTTCCTTGCTATGTTTTGCTTTAAAATCTTTTCTGATACTTTCTTTATTAATCTCAAATTTTCTTTTTATCGTGTTTAGTTGGTTTGGTGTATCTTCTCTCATCTGAGAATAGGTTGGAGAATAATTTGCTTCTTCATAAAATAAACTCGGGACATTTGATTCTAGATCAACTCCTTTGAGTTTTAGGTTCCTTAGGCTAGTTTCTCCAACTTTTGAACCGGGATTTCTCATGCTATAGGATTTTCTAAAATTATATTTGACAGTTCCTTTATCATCTTGTGTTATTTCATTTATTATTCTATTTTCTTTGACTGACCTTCTAGGAGGCTATGTTTTTTCTAAAGTCCAATTGCTTTCAATTCTTACCTTTTTCCAATCACTCATTTGGGGTACTATCGACTGATGTCTCTCATTTGTTGCTAAAAATAGGGTTTTTCCTATAGGTGATTTTCTTATTCCTTTAGCATTGACTCGGGTTTTCATCATCTTATAACTAATTCTGTAGACAATACTTAGGGGTCTAAATTATGGTTTTATATTTTTGTATCCTACTACCTTTATGTCTAAGACTAAGGAGTCTTTAATGGCTCCGTCTATGGCTAAACTGAGGTTGGGGTAGTTTTCAAAGTAAATAGGTCCCCAACTAACATTGGTACTAATAGCACTAAGAATTGCATCTTCTGCTTCGTTGAAGCGATTATCTTTTAATATTATAATATAGGTTTGTCCATTCCCTCCCTATGGTTTGGGATTATGGCAACCTGTACCGCTGCTATATGCATATATTTAAGTTTATCATCAATATTGAAAGACTGTATATCCTTTTTTCTAAAAAGCCTAACACTGGTTTGTCCATTTTCTAGTTTAATGTCTAGATCATGTTCTGCGATTTTAACCCTTCGTTCCTCAAAGAGGCTAAAGCTTCCTTTCTTATATATCTGGTCATATTTGATTGTTGGAATTTTCTTATTTGTTATATCAATTTCCGTTGCTGATACTGATCTATTTAATACATTAATGGTTTCTTCTGGATAAAAGTCTTGATCTCGGGTTTCATTATCTTCTAAACTTTCAATCTCATCTAGTCTTTGAGTTCTGGTTAATCTTTTAATTATGATATTCATTTTGGCACCTAGGGATGATGGGAAACACTGCCGGGAACACTGCTAGACTTACGCTCTTCTGCTGGCCTTACGCTTACCAACGGACTCACGCTTACCAACGTTTCTCCCTAATAGCCTATTGAACAGCTTAATTAAAGTTTCAACCATTGCTTTAAGACTTATTGAGATTAAAGATAGGAGGCTAGTGAATCCTAGGATCCTGACTTTTCCCAGTAAGAACTATAGATGTTGATTAAGGCGATTGAGTTTCTTAAATCTCAAAAGATCTCGTCCGGCCGTAGCTCATTACTCCCATGGGTCTTAAGTGTACGTTCGTACACTCGCTCATGAGGCGAGATACTTTTGGATTTATTAAACTTGACACTGTTGTGTGTGCATGCATGGAGATCTAACATGGCTCTGATACCATTTAGGTGCAGAATGAGATACGATAAAAATTCCATAAAAATAACAGAAATGAGATACAGATGAAAATTCCATAAAAATAACAGAAATGATACAGATGAAAATTCCATAAAAATAACAGAGTGCGATGAATAGTAAAAAATGAACAGTAAGCCATGAACAGTAGAAGTGAACAGTAAAAATGAACAGTACTTTTTTGGGAAAGCTAAATCTTTTTATAAAAACTGAGGATTTTAACAAAGTACTGAAGTCTTACATAAAACTGATAAACACTGATATAAGAACTTATACAAGCACCGATAAAAACATTACTTAAAAGCTGAAGTTTTACATAAGATAAAAGCCGATAAAAGATTTTTTACATGGAACTGTCTTCTGAGATTTTGACTACAGTCTTTCTCTAATTAGTCTGTAGTCAAGGAACTGGTTGTCATATTCTTCGATTCCCATTATAGTCCAGGTTGCATTATCTATGACTTTCTGGAAGACAGGTAGCAAGTAGGGATATTTTTCAAGTATGGAATTTATGAGTTTCAAGGTGTTCTGGCATTCTTGGAGGACTTTCTTCATGGAGGGGGTCATGGTTTCCCAGGTTTATGGTGTTAGGTTGAGCTCTGGTTGATCTATCAGGTTAAGGCTTGGAAAGGGCTCGTATTCTTCAAGGTAGAAGATGACATGGGTTGCTAGGTCCATAAGTTCTCCAAAGAGTGGGTATAGCTCAGAATACTCTGGGTATGAATAGGCTTCAAGGTTGATGAGGTTCATAAGGTTTCTGAGTTCTAAGTAAAGGCTATGAGTGATAGAGCTCATCTTTGAGTGGCTATGGCTGGTTATAGGGGTTTTTTCATGTTGTGAAATGGTTGTGGATGATAGGCTTATGGTAAGTGACTGGTATGCAGGCGGAGGAGGAGTGGACTTGGTGGCTGAAAGTTTGGATCAAAGATGTGTGGATAGGTGATTGAAGGTGGATCGAGGACCTACCAAATGAGGAGGAGGTTCCCCCCTTTTATAGCTGAGAGAAGGCTATCTTGGTCCATTGTTTGGGTGCAATAATGGAGATGCAGACAGTAAGGATAAGGATTGGGGGACTAGAAGGACGATGATTTAATGGCACAAGGCCAGGAAGGACAATGATGAGGGAGGCAACGGGTACAATTATTGGTAGAGTGGGACCATGGAGGTACAATGATTTAAGCCGGGAGACAGGAAGGACGATGATTTGATGGCAACAGGTACAATTATTGGTGGAGTGGGACCATGGAGGTATAATGATTTAAGGTGTAGCTGGGATTCACACCTAAATGGTATCATAGCCATGTTAGATCTCCACGCATGCACACACAACAGTGTCAAGTTTAATAAATCCAAAAGTATCTCGCCTCCTGAGCGAGTGTACGAACGTACACTTATGACCCATGGGAGTAATGAGCTACGGCCGGACGAGATCTTTTGAGATTTAAGAAACTCAATCGCCTTAATCAACATCTATAGTTCTTACTGGGAATAGTCAGGATCCTAGGATTCACTAGCCTCCTATCTTTAACCTCAATAAGTCTTAAAGCAATGGTTGAAACTTTAATTAAGCTGTTCAATAGGCTATTAGGGAGAAACATTGGTAAGCGTGAGTCCGTTGGTAAGCGTAAGGCCAGCAGAAGAGCGTAAGTCTGGCAGTGTTCCCGGTAGTGTTCCCGTCATCCCTAGGTGCCAAAATGAATATCATAATTAAAAGATTAACCAGAACTCAAAGACTAGATGAGATTGAAAGTTTAGAAGATAATGAAACCCGAGATCAAGACTTTTATCCAGAAGAAACCATTAATGTATTAAATAGATCAGTATTAGCAACGGAAATTGATATAACAAATAAGAAAATTTCAACAATCAAATATGACTAGATATATAAGAAAGGAAGCTTTAGCCTCTTTGAGGAACGAAGGGTTAAAATCGCAGAACATGATCTAGACATTAAACTAGAAAATGGACAAACCAGTGTTAGGCTTTTTAGAAAAAAGGATATACAGTCTTTCAATATTGATGATAAACTTAAATATATGCATATAGCAGCGGTACAGGTTGCCATAATCCCAAACCATAGGGAGGAAATGGACAAACCTATATTTATAATATTAAAAGATAATCGCTTCAACGAAGCAGAAGATGCAATTCTTAGTGCTATTAGTACCAATGTTAGTTGGGGACCTATTTACTTTGAAAACTACCCCAACCTCAGTTTAGCCATAGATAGAGCCATTAAAGACTCCTTAGTCTTAGACATAAAGGTAGTAGGATACGAAAACATAAAACCATAATTTAGACCCCTAAGTATTGTCTACAGAATTAGTTATAAGATGATGAAAATCCGAGTCAATGCTAAAGGAATAAGAAAATCACCTATAGGAAAAACCCTATTTTTAGCAACAAATGAGAGACATCAGTCGATAGTACCCCAAATGAGTGATTGGAAAAAGGTAAGAATTGAAAGCAATTGGACTTTAGAAAAAACACAGCCTCCTAGAAGGTCAGTCAAAGAAAATAGAATAATAAATGAAATAACACAAGATGATAAAGGAACTGTCAAATATAATTTTAGAAGATCCTATAGCATGAGAAATCCCGGTTCAGAAGTAGGAGAAACCTGCCTAAGGAACCTAAAACTCAAAGGAGTTGATCTAGAATCAAATGTCCCGAGTTTATTTTATGAAGAAGCAAATTATTCTCCAACCTATTCTCAGATGAGAGAAGATACACCAAACCAACTAAACATGATAAAAAGAAAATTTGAGATTAATAAAGAAAGTATCAGAAAAGATTTTAAAGCAAAACATAGCAAGGAAAAGGTTGACTGGCTGTGGAAAGCAACCAGCCCAAAAGAAAGAAAAGAATTAAAACAAGAATACTATAGTTTTATGAATACCCTAGAATTGAAATCCCTTATTTCACTTGGCTTGAAAAGAATGTAAAAACAAGAAAATTACAAGCAAATACCCTTTTAAGTCTTTAGGAGTAATTTGGAAAACCACAGAAAATAAGAAAATAAACTCAAAACACATCCTTTAGATGAATGTCAGATTAATTATAGAAATCAAATAGTTATAGCCTCTCCATTCAAAGCCATCAAACAGAAAATGACAGTCACCCAGCAACCAGTAATGAGATTAGAAAAATAGCACAACAAAAATTATAGCAATCAAGCCCTACATACAATATCTGGACAGCTGAATAAGATAGAAAAAACTCTTGAACAAAAGGTCCAAAATCCAAAAGCAGATCAAATTATAAAAATACAAAAGCCTCTTTTCCAGATAGATAACAGCTGGGAAAAAGGATTTAAAAATAAGGAAGACCTGATAATAGATAAACTAAAAGGAATTAGACTAAATATGATATCATCACAAGAATCTAAAAATCGAATAAATAAGTTAAAAGATGAAGGACAAACATATTATAGATCACAGAAAGATTATTATCCTAGACCAACTCCCCCAGATATCCAATTTGAAGAAAGAAAAAGTTTTAGAAGAGAAGCCTACACTAGCGGAGTAGTTTATGAATGGAACTTAGATGGGATGTCAGAAAGAGAAATCTGGAATATTTTAAGAGAAATGAATATGGCTGCAGGAGCCCTAAGAGCCTCAAATACATCCAAAAAGATACCCTTAGAATTCTAGTCCAAGGATTCACCGGACAATTAGAAGGATGGTGGAATAGATATTTAAAGCCTGCAGAAAGAGATTTTATAATAAATAGCACTAAAATTATGGTCAAATCTGAAACTTCAGAAGAACCCAATGGGGTAGACACTTTGCTCCATGCAATATACAGACAGTTCATAGGAACAAAAGACATAAAACAAGAAAACAACCGAATGCTTCTAATGAAACTTAGATGTCCTAAAATGCAAGACTTCAGATGGTATAGGGACGTTTTCCTATGTCGAGTCCTTGAGAGGGAAGATTGCAGTTCTCCCTTTTGGAAAGAAAAATTCATATCAGGATTACCAAACCTATTCTCAGAAAAGGTTAGTGAAGCCTTAACAGAAAAATACCAAGGTGAAATTAATTGGGACCATGTCACCTATGGAAATATCATTGAAACAATTAATACAACAGCACTAAAGATGTGCACAGAAATGAAACTCCAATCTAAGTTAAAAAGAAACAAAATTACAACCAAAAAAGAATTAGGAGGATTTTGTAAACAATATGGATATGAAGTATTAGTACCCCTTCAAAGAAAAAGAGGAAAGATAAAAGAAAAATAGAAAATCCAACATACTCTAGAAATAGATCATATAAACGAAAGAATTTTCTAGTAAAGAAAAAGGGAAATTCAGAGACCAAAAATTCAAGGAAGCTCCTAGAAAAAGTATAACACCAATCAAAGAAAAACAGCAACCTGCTATAGATGTGGAAAAAGGGCCACTTTAGCAAGAATTGTAAAAAATATAAATATCTCAAATCCAAGGAATGGATATTCCAGAAAACCAAAAAAAAAATGCTAGAATTAATGTTATCAGAAAGTGAAGAAAGTTACCCTTCAGACCTAGAAGATAGTTCAGAATATGAAAAGATTAATCTAATAGAAGAAAATGAAGAAGAGAGTTCTTCTGATGAAGAAGAAACTTCCTCAGAAAACATAGATGAAATAGCCTTATGCGGTTGTACTGAAAATCTTAAAATTAATATGATCAACAGCAAAAGAAGCGATCTACTCATAGACCTAATAGAAAGACTGATGATCCGGAACTAAGAAAAAATTACATAGATGAACTTAAAAAAGAATTACAACCTAAAGCTAAAAAGAAGTTTTAAGCTTATCAGAAATAATTAAACAAAAGGAGCAAGAAGAAAAACTTAAAACAGACCCAATTCATCAACTTCAAACAGAAGTTAAACAAATCAAAATAGAAATTAAGAAATTAAGAACAGAAATAGAAGAGTTAAAAAACCCAAAGAAAGAAATTCTTCAAGAAGAAGAAGAAAGCGAACAAGACAGTTATCTAAATAAAATCACAGTCGTAAAAGTCCAGAGATGGAACGCCAGAGTTAGACTAGTAGTAGGAGAAGAAACTAGAGAGGTATATGCCTTAGTTGACTCCGGAGCAGACATGAACTGTATACCAAAAGGATTATTTCTGAAAAAATACTATGAAGAAACTACTGAGAATCTGTATACAGCTAACAATGAGAGCCTCAAGGTCAAATATAAAATATCAGACGTAAATATTTGCCAAGATGATATTTGTTTTAAACAACATTTATGATAGCCAAAGACATTCAAACTGTTGTCCTTGGAACACCATTCATAACCCTTCTTTATCCTATGAGAATCGATGAAGGAGGAATATCAACCTATGTTTCCGAAGATAGAGATTACTTTCAAATTTATAAACCCTACGAAAACCAAAGAAATTAATTTATTAAAAGACCTTAGTATTCAAAAGATATAGACCTTAAAATATAAGGAGCAACAACTATTAGATCTTAAAGAGGAAATCAAAATAACTAAAATAGAAAAAATTACAAGAAGATTTTTGGAAAAACAAAATAGAAGAAATTCAAGGAAAATTAGAAAAAGAATTATGCAGTCAAAATCCTACGGCCTTTTGGGATAGACAAAAACATCATGTTAGTCTACCTTACATTAAAATTTTTAAAGAAATAGATATTCCAACTAAATCTAGACCTATTCAGATGAACGCAAATTGTTAGAATATTGTAAAAAGAAATATCAGATCTCTTAGACAAAAAGCTTATAAGACCAAGTAAATCTCCTTGGTCATGCTCAGCCTTTTATGTTCAAAAGGCCTCAG
Source organism: Calamus simplicifolius (assembly GCA_900491605.1). NCBI lineage: Eukaryota > Viridiplantae > Streptophyta > Magnoliopsida > Arecales > Arecaceae > Calamus > Calamus simplicifolius. The sequence goes on along the minus strand of UESW01004130.1, from coordinate 1,191,350 downwards.
AATTAGAAAGAGGAACTCCTAGATTAGTCATCAATTATAAACCTCTAAATAAGGTCTTAGAATGGATTAGGTATCCTATACCTAACAAAAAGACCTTTTATCTAGGCTTTACAAAGCAAAAATATTCTCTAAGTTTGACATGAAATCAGGATTTTGGCAAATACAGATAAAGGAAAGAGATAGGTACAAAACAGCCTTTACAGTACCCTTTGGGCATTATGAATGGAATGTAATGCCTTTTGGACTTAAAAACGCCCCAAGTGAATTCCAAAACATGATGAATACAATATTTAACTCAGAATCACACTTCATAATAGTTTACATTGATGACGTATTAATCTTCTCAGAAGACTTAAGATAACATGTCAAACACATTAGACAGTTTCATAATCTAGCAAAACAAAATGGACTAGTAATTTCAGCCCTAAGATTAAAATCTTTCAGACTAAAATAAGATTTTTAGGACACTATATATATCATGGTACTATTAAACCCATTGAAGATCTGTAGAATTTGCAGACAAATTTTCAGACGAAATTAGAGAAAAAACCAAATTACAAAGATTCCTAGGATGCCTTAACTATGTAGCAGACTTTGTCCCAAACCTAAGAATCACCCTAGAACCTTTGTATGCTCAACTTAGAAAAAAGAAAACAAATTGGACAGAAGAACAAACTCAGGTAGTCAGAAAAGTAAAAACATTTGTCAAAAAACTTCCCTGCCTAAACTTACTAAATCCAGCAGCATTAGTTATTGTAGAAACAGACGCCTCAGACATAGGATTCGGAGGAATCCTTAAACAAAAAATTAATAATAAGGAAACCTTAGTCAGATACCATTCAGGAATATGGACCAATGCACAGATAAATTATAGTACAATAAAAAAGAAGTTTTATCAATTGTATCATGCATTCAAAAATTTCAAGAAGATTTATATTTCAAAAATTTCTTCTCAGATTGATTGCAAATCAGCAAAAGATATTTTAGAAAAAGATGTTGAAAATATCGTTTCCAAACAAATTTTTGCAAGATGGCAAGCTATTTTATCGGTATTTGATTTCAAAATAGAATTTATAAAAGGAACAGAAAATAGCCTACCAGACTTTCTAACCAGAGAATTCCTTACAGGAACAAAATGTCAGAAAAGCCCAGATCCAAAGCCTCCTACGCCAAGCCCATGACCTTGGTACCCCTTAAAACTATTACTCCTATTAAAAATCAGTATTCAGTCCTTGCCTCATCTTCCCAAAGTTACTCCCAGGCCACTCAGAAATGGTCACCTCCTAGCCCAAATCAAACCAAGCCCAGTCCACCAAGTCCTGGTGTAACCAGACCTAGTCCATCCAAACAACCTCCGGTTAACCCATACATTTCAAAAAATTGCTCCTTGACAGTAAAACTGTTAGAAAAAGATGAACTGAGTGACCAACAGATTCCCAAACTATCCAGAATATTCCCTTCGGTAAATGGCAAAATAATCCAATATCATTTACCTACCGGATATGAAGTACCCTTGAAATCTCAAGAGTATTATGAGTTCATTTTGGTAGACTCAGATTCTGCAGAAATAACCCATACTCCAGAACCCAATTCAGAAGCAATAGCTTATTCAAAATGCAAAATCCTAAAGTTCATCACCAAAGAAGAATGGGGAAATCCTTATCAGTCCAAAACATTCTCCCAAATATATTCACCCACACATACAACTATTTTGATTACCAAGAAGCCTGTTCAAAGCCTTCTACCTTAAACCCACAATCACAGTTGGTTTTCAGTTCTGCCAAAAATTCAACAAGAAAATCCCAAATTGGGTCCACAACTGGTGGATCTACTTTGGATTGACTAAAGACATATTACCAGAAGAAATACAACACTCATGGGACTATTTCCAAGACAACCTCAGCACAGCCACTTATGGAAACAAATCCATCATGTTCTCAGTCGAATTCCAAGTTCCATGGATCTTAGGATGGGATTTTACAATCAGCAAGACACTAGACCATCAATATCCACCCATTCTGGAATGCAGATTCAGAATCAAATGGTGGAAAAACTTTCAGTCAGGAGAAAGACTACTAATAAACAATATCAGATTATGGCTTATTACTTATAACCATCCTCAACAATTTCCAAAGCCAGAAAAAAGCCTAGTCTCTCCAGCAACAGGTAAGCCTCCCAAAAAAAAGAATTGAAGAAAAAACTATTGGAAGAACTATCCCAACTTGGAGACTCAGACAACGAAGAAGACATTGAATCATCACAGCCAGATCCAACAACAACAATACAGTTTGCACAAGACCCCTATGAGGATTATAACATCATATAATCATCATAAAGAGGATAACAAGGCCTCCCAGATAGGATTTGTCCAAGCACAGCCCATTTCATCCAACATGCCGATCCAATGGCAGCCAGAAAGATAACAAGGCCTTCCAGATAGGCTTTGCCCAAGCACAGCCCATTTCATTCAGTCCAACTTGCCGATCCCAATGGCAGCCCAAGTCCAGCAACAAATTACCAAACAAACAGCATCTCCGGCTTAGCAATCACAATCTTCAACAATTGACATGAGAAGCTCCAGTAACCCAGTCAGACTTTTTTTAAACCATTGAGAGCACTGTCCTGAAAAAGGTCACAAATGCAGCCGAACATATGCTGCAGTGCTCGCCAAATGTCCTGAACCACTATACCTTTTTGGTGCGAATCCCAGCTACACCTTAAATTATTGTACCTCCATGGTCCCACTCCACCAATAATTGTACCTATTGCCATCAAATCATCGTCCTTCCTATCTCCCGGCTTAAATCATTGTACCTCCATGGTCCTACTCCACCAATAATTGTACCCATTTTCTCCCTCACATTGTCCTTCCTGGCCTTGTGTCATCAAATCATCATCCTTCTTGTCCCCCAATCCTTATCCTTACTGTCTGCATCTCCATTATTGCACCCAAACAATGGACCAAGATAGCCTTCTCTCAGCTATAAAAGGGGGGAACCTCCTCCTCATTTGGCAGGTCCTCGATCCACCTTCAATCACCTATCCACACATCTTTGATCCAAACTTTCAGCCACCAAGTCCACTCCTCCTCCGCCTACATACCAGTCACTTACCATAAGCCTATCATCCACAACCATTTCACAACATGAAAAAACCCCTATAACCAGCCATAGCCACTCAAAGATGAGCTCTATCGCTCATAGCCTTTACTTAGAACTCGGAAACCTTATGAACCTCATCAACCTTGAAGCCTATCCATACCAGAGTATTCTGAGCTATACCCACTCTTTGGAGAACTTATGGACCTAGCAACCCATGTCATCTTCTACCTTGAAGAATACGAGCCCTTTCCAAGCCTTAACCTGATAGATCAACCAGAGCTCAACCTGACACCATAAACCTGGGAAACCATGACCCCCTCCATGAAGAAAGTCCTCCAAGAATGCCAGAACACCTTGAAACTCATAAATTCCATACTTGAAAAATATCCCTACTTGCTACCTATCTTCCAGAAAGTCATAGATAATGCAACCTGGACTATAATGGGAATCGAAGAATATGACAACCAGTTCCTTGACTACAGACTGATTAGAGGAAGACTGTAGTCAAAATCTCAAAAGACAGTTCCATATAAAAAAATTTTTATCAGCTTTTATCTTAAGTAAAACTTCAGCTTTTAAGTAATGTTTTTATCGGTGCTTGTATAAGTTCTTATATCAGTGTTTATCAGTTTTATGTAAGACTTCAGTACTTTGTTATAAATCCTCAGTTTTTATAAAAAGATTTAGCTTTTCCAAAAAAGTACTGCTCATTTTTACTATTCATGGCTTACTGTTCACTTGGATTTATTCATGGCTTACTATTCATGGCTTACTATTCATGGCTTACTGTTCATTTTTACTATTCATGGCTTACTGTTCATTTTTACTATTCATGGCTTACTATTCATGGCTTACTGTTCATTTTACTATTCATGGCTTTTCCAAAACTTCTACTGTTCATGGCTTACTGTTCACTTTTTACTATTCATCGAACTCTGTTATTTTTATGAAATTTTCATCTGTATCTCATTTCTGTTATTTTTATGGAATTTTCATCTGTATCTCATTCATTGATTAAAAAGTTCATTTCTCATAATTTGTCTTAACATGTTTAGGACTTCTTTTGGTTTAGGTTCGGGTGTTTAGGATTCATAGTTCTCTAACCTTTTTAACAGATTAAGTTTCTAAACCTTTGTTAATCTCTTAATTATTTGTTCCACTGCATTCTAAGGGTTGATGATGAGTCAGGAACACTGCCGGGAACACTGCTGGTCTTACGCTCCTTTTTGCAAGTCTTACGCTTACCAACGACCTCGGTCTCCCGATCATCATGTCCTAAGGACCTGGTGGATAACTAAGAGGCCCGCTTAACTAAAGTTTTTCTACTTAATATGCTAAGGGCTAGGGAACTATGTTTCCCAACACCCTGTCTCTCTACCGGAAGGGTAAAGTCAGGGTTTAATCTAACTGGTTTTTATAACCATAATTTTTTATGCTAAGAACCAGTGCTGTGCTTTTGTGCAAAAATTAAATAGCATAATTTAAAACTGTAAAAATAGTTTTCTTCTTAAATATGAAAGCTCACGTCCGGCCAGGGGCTCATTACTTCCATGGGTCATAGACATTTTTACATATGTCCGCTCAGGAGGCATGATGCTTCTGCTTTAAGAGAAGGCATACTGAAAATACTGCATAAAAGGTAAATTGTATGCATAAAAGGGAGAGGCTAGACTGCTAGACTGCTACATGCCCTTCCTTCTCTCCCGGAAAAGAAAATTTTTGCACATAAGCATAAAATAAAGCAGCTGAAATATTGATGAAAACAAGTACGGAAATGTACAACTAGTACTGGATTTCTTAAGTCTGGAGAGACTTACTACTAAAAGCTTGAAAGCTTACAACTGAGAGATTACATGAGGTTGGCCCAAGTTGGCCTTGACAGAGTAGCCAGATTCGGCTTTGACTGAGGAAGAGAAGAAATTAGCCAAACATGGCTCTGATACCATTCTTGTTGGCCTGGGATATGAGTGACTAATTTCTATAGAAGGAAAGTCTGGTTTGTCTGGTTTGATGAAAGGGTTTTGGGATGATAGAAGTGCATGATTTGGTGGAGGCTTAGAGATATTCATGGATGGAGGCTAAGGAGTTCTCGGGTGAATGGAAGGATTAAGAAAGGATTGGAGATGAGAAGGTATGAGGATGGGTGGAGGTCATTCTGGGTTGGGTTTTATAGATAGTTTGGAAGAGGTCATGGCTATGTTTTAGTGGAGGCCTTAGTGGAGAGGGGAGTAGAGTTTGAGTGGAGGTGAGTGGAGTCTTGGTGGAGGCTTAGTGGAACTTGAGTGGGGGTAAGTGGAGTTTGAGTGGAGGTGAGTGGAGTCTTGGTGGAGTCTTAGTGGAGCTTAAGTAGGCTCTTCCTCAGTCAAAGCCTTGTATTAGGACCTTTATATTGTTTTCTTCTGAGGTTTTGTTTGCTCTTAGGGCCCCTGTGGCCATGGTCATTTCTCTTAATAGATTCCAAATTTCTCGTTCAGATTTTCCATCTATATTCCATTCATATATTTCATCGCCATAGTAGATTTCTCTATTGAAGCTTTTTCTTTCCTCGAATTGAATGTCTGGGGGTGTAGGTCTAGGATAATAGTCCTTTTGTGTTTTATAATATGTTTGTCCTTCGGTTTTGATTTTGTTAAGTTGGTCTTGAGCTGAGATCATACCTAGTCTTACTCCCCTGAGTCTGTTTGCCAATTGGTCTACAATCTTATCTTCTCTGGTTCTAAAGCCTGTTGTCCAACTATTGTCTATTTCTAAAATAGGTTTTTGCATTTTTATTTCTTGAATTATTTTGGAGCCTTCGCCTTCCTTGGTGACACACTAAAACATAGCCATGACCTCTTCCAAACTATCTATAAAACCCAACCCAGAATGACCTCCACCCATCCTCATACCTTCTCATCTCCACCTCCTGAGCGGACATATGTAAATATGTCTATGACCCACGGGAGTAATGAGCCCCTGGCCGAACGTGAGCTTTCAGATTTAAGAAGAAAACTATTTTTATAGTTTTAAATTATGCTATTTAATTCTTGCACAAAAGCACAGCACTGGTTCTTAGCATAAAAAATTGTGGTTATAAAAACCAGTAGTACTGGATTTCTTAAGTCTGGAGAGACTTACAACTGAAAGCTTGAAAGCTTACAACCAAGACAAACTTGACAGTAACAATAAAGAATCAGTCCAACAAAATGAAACAGAGACTCTAAGACCAATCAGACAAGAAGAAAACCCCAAAATAAGATTAGTTAAACAACCTAAACTAGAAAATGAATAAATAATAAAAAAATAAAAAAGTACAATCAAAAATACAAAATCTAAAAAAATCAAATAAAGAAAAAGAAAAATCCTTAGAAGAAGGACCAGCGGAAAAAGAAAAAAAAATCATACTACGATAGTTGAAAGACAAAAATGGCACATTAAGGTGAATCTAGTAATAAAAAATGAGATTAGAGAAACATATGCTTTAGTAGACTCAGGAGCAGACATGAATTGCATTCCAGATGAACTATTTCCTAGAAAATATTATGAAGAAACTATGGAAAAACTCTATACAGCTAATAGTAAAAATCTTAAAGTAAAATATAAAATCCAGATGTACATGTCTGCCAAGACAACATTTGCTTTAAAACAACTTTCATCGTAGTTAAAGATATCCAAACAGTTATTCTAGGTACACCGTTTCTAACGCTTCTCTATGAAATAGAGATTAATAAGAAAGGCATAACCACCTATGTCTTAGAGAACCCAGTCACCTTCAAGTTTGTAAGCCCCGTCAAACTCAAAAAGATTAATCAACTAAAAGATTCCAGCCAAAAGATACAGTATGCCTTCTCTTAAATCAGAAGCATCACGCCTCCTTAGCGGACATATGTAAATATGTCTATGACCCACGGGAGTAATGAGCCCCTGGTTGGACGTGAGCTTTCAGATCTAAGAAGAAAACTATTTTTACAGTAGTTGTTTTACAGTTTTAAATTATGCTATTTAATTTTTGCACAAAAGCACGGCATCGGTTCTTAGCATAAAAGATTGGTTATAAAAATCAGTTAAATTAAACCCTGACTTTACCCTTCCGGTAGAGGGACAGGGTGTTGGGAAACATAGCTCCCTAGCCCTTAGCATATTAAGTGGAAAAACTTTAGTTAAGTGGGCCTCTTAGTTATCCACCAGGTTCTTAGGACATGATAATCGGGAGACCGAGGTCGTTGGTAAGCGTAAGACTGGCAGAAAGGAGCATAAGACCAGCAGTATTTCCGGCAGTGTTCCTGACTCATCATCAACCCTTAGAAAGCAGTGGAACAAATAATTAAGAGATTAACTAAAGTTTAGAAGTTTAAAATGTTAAAGGGTTAGAGAACTATGAATCCTAAACACCCGAATCCAACCAAAAATTACAAACTAATGGAAGGAATGTTCAAAAGATTAACCAAGTCCCGAAAACCTAACCTATTAAAAAATTAGAAAAGTATGAGTCCAAAGACCAGGACCAGTTTCAGAATGAAACAATAAATATGATGACTCAATCAGCCTCCAAAATCCAAGCAAACTTGATCAATAATAAACTACCAAAGGTTGAATATAAGCAAATTTACAAAATAGGAACCTTTGAACTCTTAGAAGACTATAGGATTAAGACAGCAGAACATAGTCTTCCTGTTACGCTAGAAAATGGTCAGACCAGCATTAGACTTTTCAGAGATGAAGATCTCAAGTCTATTGACACCAAATACGGGTATGTTCATATTGCAGCCATCTAAGTAGGTATTATTCCAAACCATAGATTAGGATTAGATAAACCAATCTTCATTGCCTTGAAAGATGGAAGGTTCCGCGAGGCAAAAGATGCAGCACTTAGTATCATCAGCACCAATGCTCATTGGGGGCCGATGTATTTTGAAAATTATCCAGACCTTAGCACAAGAATTGACAGATCCATCAAAAACCTTCTAATTATAGATATAAAGGCCTTAGGCTATGAAAATATAGATCCAGAATTTGAACCACTCAGCATAGTTTATAGGATTGTTTATAAGCTAATGACGACAAGAATCAATATTAAAGGAATAAAAAGAACTCCAATAGGCCAAACGTTATTCTTAGCAACAGATGAAAGACATCATTCAATGACACCTCAGATGTACAAATGGAATGAAGTTGAAATTAAGAATAACTGGACTCTGGAACAAGTTCAACCCCCTAGGAAATCAGTAACTAAAAATCAAGCAATCAATGAGATCAACCAAGATGATAAAGGGAATGTAACTTACACTTTCAGAAGATCCTATAGCCTTAGAACACCTAGGGTAGAACCCGGAGAAACTAGCAATATTAACATCAGAAACTTAAAACTCAATGGCGTAGACCTAGAACCCAACATTCCAAACCTATACTATGAAAATGACTACTCTCCAACTTACTCCCAAATGAAAGATGGAATACCTAACCAACTGAACATGATTTCAAAATATGAAATAGATAAAGAAAAGATTAGAGAAGATTTTCTATCGGAACAAAATAAATAAAAAAGAAAATGGCTCTTTGAAACCATAAATACAGAGGAAAGAGAGTCTCTTAAACAAGAGTATTATAGTTGCATGAACGAGCTAAGACTAGAAATTCCTTACTTTGTATGGCTTAAGGTAGCATGTAAAAATAAGGAAATCAAAGACAGGTACTTAACATGGCTCAGAGCTAGAGAAACCAATAACCAACACCCTGCCAAATCATTAGGAGTAATTTGGAAAACTACAGACAATAGAGAAATTAATTCAAGACACATCCCATTAGAAGAATGCTAAATTCAATATAAAAACTAGATCCTAGTAGCCTCTCCATTTAAGTATCTAAAGCCAGAACAAGAACAAGTAGAACAAGTAGCTACCACTAGTGAACTCAGAAAAATAATCCAACAAAATAATTACAGTAATCAGCTCCTACATACCATGTCAGACCAGCTAGACAAGATAGAAAAGAATGTCACCAAGGAAGGCGAAGGCTCCAAAATAATTCAAGAAATAAAAATGCAAAAACCTATTTTAGAAATAGACAATAGTTGGACAACAGGCTTTAGAACCAGAGAAGATAAGATTGTAGACCAATTGGCAAACAGACTCAGGGGAGTAAGACTAGGTATGATCTCAGCTCAAGACCAACTTAACAAAATCAAAACCGAAGGACAAACATATTATAAAACACAAAAGGACTATTATCCTAGACCTACACCCCCAGACATTCAATTCGAGGAAAGAAAAAGCTTCAATAGAGAAATCTACTATGGCGATGGAATATATGAATGGAATATAGACGAAAAATCTGAACGAGAAATTTGGAATCTATTAAGAGAAATGACCATGGCCGCAGGGGCCCTAAGAGCAAAGAAAACCTCAGAAGAAAACAATGTAAAGGTCCTAATACAAGGCTTTACCGGAATGTTAGAAGGATGGTGGAGCAGGTATCTTACACAACAAGACAGAGACAATATACTAAATAGTAGAAAAATTCTAGTAAAACCAAACTCCTCAGAAATCACAGAAGAATCAAATGCTATAGAAACATTGATCCATGCAATCTACAGGCATTTCATAGGGTCAAGAGACCGCAAACAAGAAAGTAACAAAATGCTTTTAATGAAGCTTAAGTGTTCCAAAATGCAAGACTTTAGATGGTACAAAGACACCTTCCTTTGTAGAGTACTAGAAAGGGAAGACTACAACTCTCCCTTTTGGAAAGAAAAGTTTATTTCAGGACTACCTAGACTTTTCTCAGAAAAGGTAAGCGAGGCATTAATAGAAGAATGTGGAGGCAATATCATATGGGAAAAAGTTACCTATGGAGATATTAGCAATATCATTCAACGAACTGCTTTAAAAACATGCACAGAAATACAGCTCCAGTCTAAATTAAAGAAAGAGGAAGAAACTTCAAGAAAAGAACTAGGAAGTTTTTGTAAACAATACGGATACGAAGTCTTAACTCCACCTTCAAAAAAGGAACAAAAAGCCAATAGAAAAACCATATACCTCAAAACCTATAGATCTCGGTTCAATAGATAAAATGAATACCCACGATGGGAAAAAAGGAAACTAAGCAAACAGAAATCTAGAAAGCCTCCCCTATGGAATAAAGGAAAAAGAGAATCTAATCCAAAACAAGAAAATGTTCCAATATGTTTTGGTTGTGGAAGAGAAGGACATTACAAGAGAAACGGTAGAATATCCCAGATTCAGGAATTAGACATCCCTGATAAACAAAAAGAAGAAATAGTAAAAATTATGATCTCAAATAACGAGGATAACTATTCCTCTGAAGAAGAGGGAAACACTTCAGAAGAACAAATCCAACTAATTGAAGAAAATGAAGATAGTTCCTCAGAAACAGAAAGATCTTCTTCATCCTACTTAGAAGGAGTAAATCTATGTGGATGCATGGAAAAACTCAAAATCAATATGATGAGAAAAGAAGATTTTCTCTTTGATCTAGTAGAAGAAATGAATGATCCAGGATTAAGAAAAAATGTATAGAAAAACTTAAAGAGGAATTTCAGCCCTGCCCTAATAAAAAAGAATCCTCAGTCTTCCAGAGATCATTAAAGAAAAAGAACGAGAAGAAAAAATAAAATCAGACCCAATTTATCGGCTTAACCGAGAAATTGAACAGATAAAACAAAATATCAGAATACTTCAGTCACGAGTAGAAGAATTAGAAAAAACAGATAAGGAGGAAGAATACAAACAGACAAGGGAAAAGGAATACTTCAAGAAAACGACTACATAAACGAAATTTCAATAAAACCTCTTAGATGGTATATCAGCATTACCCTTAAAATCAAAAATGAAATCAAAACACTTTGCGCCCTAGTTGACTCAGGAGCATATATAAATTGTGTCCCAAAAGGACTTTTCCCTGAAATTTTTGGAGAAGAAACCTCAGAAAAGATACTTGCAGCAGACAGTAAGAACCTTCAGGTAGAATATAAATATCCAGAAACGTATGTCTGCCAGGATGACATACAGCTTGAAACCCCCTTTCTCGTCGTCAAAAATGTTCAATCAACTGTAGTAGGAATGCCATTCTTAACACTATTTCACAAAATAGAAATCGACAAAAATGGCATAACTGCCCAGATTTCAGATAAACTACTTTACTTTAGGTTTTTATAAAACCTTATTTTTATAAAACAAGCCTGCCTTATCAAAAGGATTTTTCAAAAGATTTTGAAAAAGACATTCAGCCTATAAAGGTTACTCGACATCTTAGCCTATCCAATACTATTTGGAAGCTAAACCTTTTGCTTTCTAGCCCAACAGTTCACAATCACAGACCTCTCAGCTTGTTACTAGCCCAAAACTCCGAAGCAGCACTATTATCCTAGGTCATGCACATGACCCCAGACTCATCAGCAGTAACACTATTATCATGCATGTCACGCATGTGACCTTCCAGCCCCATCAACACTATTCTCAGCAGCACTATTGTCACACATGTTACACATGTGACCCTCCGGCTACCATCAAAGTCACCCATGTGACTACTCTTCAGCTTCCTCAAGTCACCCATGTGACTCCTCAGCCTTATCAGGTCACCCATGGGACTCCTCGGTCCTACCAAAGGCATGCCCCTCAGACGCACGCTCCTCAGACTTATCCTTCAGCACAGCAGCTACAATCAACCAGATAGTGATACTTCAGCAACACTTCAGCAATTGCAACAATGGCACCTATATCTCAGCCAGCCATAGCAGCTCACACATATGAAGCTACAGCAGTAACAGCCAGTCAGAATATGCCAACTCATATGAAGGACTTTTCTAGTATTAGAGCACTGTTACGGGAAGTAACTCAAGAGCAGCTGCACATGTGCTGCAGTGCTCAAAGGATAGCAAAGCCAGCTATTCTAAATCCAGACGTCCTGCCCTAGACCCAAAACCAATACTGGATTTCAACCCATTTGAAGTCCGCAGAAGCCAGCCAACCAGCTATCCCCAAGGACAGATAGACTTTATCAAAGCTAGCCAGCCAGCTGTCCCAAGGACAGACAAACTTTATCAAAGCCAGCCAGCCAGCTGTCCCCAAGGACAGACTTTATAGTCAACCAGCCAGCTGTCCCCAAGGACAGACAAACTTTATCAAAGCCATCCAACCAGCTGTCCCCAAGGACAGAAATAATTGAAGAGCAGCCAGATCACCTTTCGAATTTCAAATGAAGCGAAGTCCGCACCAACTACTCCGGACACCAACCAGCCTGAAGTCCGTCCAGACCAGTCTATAAAAGGATAGCCCTCAACCTGTGAGAGGCATCCACACTCATCCGCACTCATCCGCACTCATCACCCATCATCCATAATCATGACCCTTAAACCTCCACCATAATCACCTAACCTTCATTCATGATCACTAAAGAGCCTACTTAAGCTCCACTAAAACTCCACTAAGACTCCACCAAGACTCCACTCGCCTCCACTCAAACTCTACTTACCCCCACTCAAGTTCCACTAAGCCTCCACCAAGACTCCACTCACCTCCACTCAAACTCCACTCCCCTCTCCACTAAGGCCTCCACTAAAACATAGCCATGACCTCTTCCAAACTATCTATAAAACCCAACCCAGAATGACCTCCACCCATCCTCATACCTTCTCATCTCCAATCCTCTCTTAATCCTTCCATTCACCCGAGAACTCCTTAGCCTCCATCCATGAATATCTCTAAGCCTCCACCCATAGCTACCAAACCTCACCATTCATAGCCTTAAACCTCTATCGTCCACTTCTATCATCCCAAAACCCTTTCATCAAACCAGACAAACCAGACTTTCCTTCTATAGAAATTAGTCACTCAGATCCAACAAGAATGGTATCAGAGCCTTGTTTGGCTAATTTCTTCTCTTCCTCAGTCAAGCCGAATCTGGCTATCCTGTCAAGGCCAACTTGGGCCAACCTCATGTAATCTCTCAGTTGTAAGCTTTCAAGCTTTTAGTTGTAAGTCTCTTCAGACTTAAGAAATCCAGTACTAGTTATACATTTCTGTACTTGTTTTCATCAATATTTCAGCTGCTTTATTTTATGCTTATGTGCAAAAATTTTCTTTTCCGGGGAGAAGGAAGGGCATGTAGCGGTTTATTTTTTTGGTCTTATAATATTTTGGGTTTTCTAATTTCTTATTAATTTTCTTTTTCTTTTGGAGGGAGGCACTAGGATCTCATATCCATATTGCCTACAAAATTCTCCTAATTCTTTTTTGGTTGTAATTTCGTCTCTTTTAGTTTAGACTGGAGTTTCATTTCAGTGCATATCTTAAGTCATGTTTTATTGATTATTCCAAAGATATCACCATAGGTGACAGTATCCCAATTAATGTTGCCTTGGTGTTCTTCTGCTAGGGCTTCACTAACTTTTTCTGAAAATAGGCTGGGTAATCCTGAGATAAATTTCTCCTTCTAGAAAGGAGAACTACAGTCTTCTCTTTCTAGGACTCTACACAAAAATGTATCTTTATACCATCTAAAATCTTGCAATTTAGGACATCTAAGTTTCATTAAAAGCATCTTGTTATTTTCTTATTTCATGTCCCTTGATCCCACAAAGTGTCCGTATATTGCATGGATTAGAGTGTCTACTCCATTGGGTTCTTCTGTTGCCTCGGATGAATTTGGTTTAACAATGATTTTTGTACTAGTTATTATTTTTTCTCTTTGTCTAGGGTTAAGATATATGTTCCACCATCCTTCTAATTGCCCTGTGAATCCTTGGATTATAATTTTAAGGGTGCTATCTTCAGAAGTGTTGGAGGCTCTTAGGGCTTCTGCTGCTATATTCATTTCTAATAAGAGATTCCATATCTCCCTATCGGACATACCGTCTAGGTTCCATTCATAGACTGCTCCACCAGTATAAACTTCTCTTTTGAAATTTTTCCTTTCTTCAAATTGAATGTCTGGGGGAGTTGGTCTAGGATAATAGTTCTTTTGTGTTCTATAGTATGTTTGTCCTTCATTATTTATCTTGTTTATCTGGCTTTCTGATTCTTAGATGAAATCATATTTAATCTGATTTCTTTAAGTCTGTCTGTTAGTTTATCTATTATTCTATCTTCTTTGCTTTTAAAATCCTTTTCCCAACTGTTGTCCGTTTGGAAAAGAGGTCTTTGCATTTTTATTTCTTCAGCGATTTTTGGATTCTTAGTTTTTTGTTCAAGGGTTTTTTCTATTCTATCTAACTGTTTCGACATGGTATGTAAGGCTTGGTTGCTATAGTTATTTTGTTGAACTATTTTCCTGATTTCTTTATTAGAGGCTGGATAGCCTTCATTATCGGGGTTAATAACTTTAAAAGGAGAGGCAATGACTATTTGGTTTCTATGATTAATCTGACATTCTTCTAAAGGAATGTGTTCGGAGTTTATTTCTTTATTTTTTGTGGTTTTTCAAATTACTCCTAAGGATCTAAAAGGATATTTGTCTGTGATTCTTCTATTTTTACATGCTTCTTCAAGCCATGTGAAATAAGGAATTTATATCTCTAATGTGTTCATATAGTTATAATATTCTTGTTTTAATTCTTCTCTTTCTTTTGGACTGGTTGTTTTCCATAACTAGTCTACCTTTTCTTTATTGTACTTGGCTCTAAAGTTTTTTCTAATATTTTATTTGTTAATTTCAAATTTTCTTTTAATTGTGTTTAACTGCTTTGGTGTTTCATCCATCATCTGAGAATAAGTAGGAGAGTAATTTGTTTCTTCATAATATAGGCTTGGAATGTTTGATTCTAACTCAACTCCTTTAAGTTAAGTTTCTTACACTGGTATCTTCTGTTTCAGTACTATGTCTTCTCATACTGTATGATATTCTAAAGTTGTAGCTAACATTTCCTTTGTTGTCTTGGGTAATTTCATTAATTGTTCTTCTCTCTGGACAGACCTTCTGGGGGGTTGTATTTTTTCTAAGGTCTAATTTTCTTTAATTTTGACTTCTTCCCATTTATACATTTGAGGTACTATTGCCTGATGTTTCTTATCTGTTGCTAGGAATATGGTTTTTCCTTTTGGTGTTTTTCTTATTCCTTTAGCATTAACCCTAGTCGTCATCATTTTATAAATTACTCTGTAGACAATACTGAGAGGAGTAAATCCTGGTTTTATGTTTTTGTATCCTTCTATTTTTATGTCTATAACCAAGGAGTCTTTAATAGCTCCATCTATCTCTGAACTTAGGTTAGGGTAGTTTTTAAAGTAGATGGGTCCCTAGCTAACATTGGTACTAATGACACTTAGGACAGCATCTTTTGCTTCATTAAAGCGATTATCTTTTAATGCTATAAATATAGGTTTATCCATTCCTTCTCTGTGGTTTGAAATTATGGCGACTTGGACAGCTGCTATATGTATATATTGTATTTGGTATTAGTGTTAAAAGACTGTATATCTTCTTTTCTAAAAAGTCTAACACTTGTCTGGCCATTATTTAACCTGATAGATAGACTTCGTTCTGCAGTTTTAACTCTGTACTCTTCAAAGAAGTCAAAACTTCCTTTCTTGTATATTTGACTATATTTGATTTTTAGAATTTTTTATTTGTTATATCAATTTTTGTTTCAGATACTGATCTAGTCAACACATTAATGGTTTCTTCTGAATAAAAGTCTTGGTCTTGGGATTCATCAGTTTCTGAACTTTCTACCTCAACTGGTTTATGAACTTTAGCTAATTTCTTAATTATTGCTTCCATTGCTTTTTAGGGTTAATAATGGGTTTACAGCCGGGAACACTGCCGGTCTTACCTCACTGCCGGTCTTATGCTTACTAACGGACTTACGCTTACCAACGGACTAACGTTTACCATTGTTTCCTAAAATCTGGTGGATAATTAAGAAGCCCGCTAACTAAAGTTCTCAAACTAGTTGGGATCTAAAGTTTTAAAACTAATGCTTCTCAAGATCTTAACTTTTATTGGAAAAAAAACTAATGTTGACTATAAGTTATATGTTTCTTAAGTCACAAAAGCTCTCGTCCGGCCATGGCTCATTATTCCCATGGGTCATAAGTGTACTTGCGTACACTCGCTTAGGAGGCGAGATGCTTTGGGATTTAAGGAACTGTATGCATGATGTGTGCGTGGTGATCTAACTTGGCTCTGATACCATTTAGGTGCGGAATGAAATACAGATGAAAATTTCATTAAAAAAGGCAGAGTGCGATGAATAGTAAAAGTGAACAGTACTAAATAGTAACTGTGAATAGTAATGATGAATAGTACTGCAGGAAGTTTAATACTGCGGCTATGAACAGTGCCAATGAATAGTAATGAATAGTAAAAGTGAACAGTAAACTTTAGAAAAAAGCTGCGAGATTAAAACATTAAAGATTTGCTGGAAAGCTTATATTAAGCTTATAAGACTGATTACATAAAGCTGAAAGCTTTTACATAAAACTGATAAACTGAAAGCTTACATGGAAAACTGAAATCTTACATTAAAACTGATTTCTTACTTCTGGTTACAGGCTGCTAGGGAATAGTCTAAGGTCAAACTGTTGGTAAAACTCTTATGCTTGGTTTATGATGGTCTGAGTGATAAGATGGTCTATCTGGTGGATTATCTTTTCGGAGTGGTACTAGAGGGTCTTTATGACAAGGCTTATGAACTCTTGGTAGATAAGCTCAAGGTTTGGGTCTGAGGTGTTCTGGGAGTTTATGTAGGTTATCATGTCTAGGAGTTCATGGGTATGGCTGGTAAAGGTAAGAAGGTCTTCGGAGATGAAGGGAGACATGAGGTTATGAAGGTGGTAAGGCTGAGGATGGGTATTGGTTCTGAGGATTGAGTGGAGTGTAGGGTATTGAGTGGAGCATGGTTAGGATGAAGGCTAAGTGAGGGCGGTAGGAGGTGAGATGAAGCGGATGCTTGGATGAGAGGCGTCTGCCTCTTTTTATAGCCGAAGAAAAGTGGTGAATAGTGACAATGAATAGTGATTAAGGACAATAATTGCTGGGAATCATTCTGGATGAATAGTGGAATGAATAGTGATTAAGGACAATAATTGCTTAGAGCCATTCTGGATGAACAGTAGGGAATAGTGATGAACGGTTTCTCTGGACAATAATGGTTTTGGGAACAGGGTTGGAAGGACAATTATTTTGGGTCAATAATTGGTGGAGGTGTAAGGATGACACGTTCCAAACCATGTTTTTAAATTACACATAGCACTTTATTATTTAAAACAAGCACCTAGAGCTTGGTATGAAAGATTAAGTAAATTTTTAATTGAAAATGATTTTGTAAGAGGAAATGTTGATAAAACATTATTTTTGAAAAGAAAAGATAAAGATTTATTAGTAGTACAAATATATGTTGATGATATTGTTTTCGGTGCTACTAACAATCTTGTTATGTCAAGAATTTGCTAAGTTAATGCAGGGTGAGTTTGAAATGAGTATGATGGGAGAACTCAACTTCTTCCTAGGACTTCAAATCAAACAAAGCAAAGAAGGAATTTTCATCAAGCCAAATACACAAAGAACTGCTCAAGAAGTTTGGAATGGAGTCAATCAAACCACTTGGAACACCTATGAGTCCTTCGTGCAAATTGGACAAAGATGAAGATGGTAAGAAAGTAGATCAAAAACATTATAGAGGTATGGATCTCTTCTTTACTTAACAGCTAGTAGACCAGATATTATGTTTGCAGTATGTTATGTGCTAGATTTCAATCTGAACCTAAAGAATCTCACTTAATTGCTGTAAAAAGAATTTTAAGATATTTAAGTGGAACTAAAAATGTAGGTTTATGGTACTCTAGAGACTCAACTTAAATTTAATTGCATATTCTGATTCTGACTATGCTGGATGTAAATTAGATAGAAAAAGCACAAGTGGTGCATGTCAATTCTTAGGATGTAACTTAATCTCTTGGTTTAGCAAAAAGCAAAATTCGGTTGCATTATCTACTGCTGAAGCAGAATATGTTGCAGCTGGAAGTTGCTGTGCTCAAATCCTTTGGATTAAGAGACAACTTGAAGATTATGGCATAACCCTTGATAAAACACCAATTAGATGTGATAACACGAGTGCAATAAATTTAACTAAAAATCCAATTCAACATTCAAGAACAAAACACATTGAAATTAGATATCATTTCATAAGAGAACATGTAGCTAATAATGAAATTGTCTTGAATATGTTAATACAGAGGAACAATTAGCTGACATATTTACAAAACCCTTGAGTGAAGAGAGATTTTGTTATCTTAGAGGTGAATTAGGGATATGTGACCCTTTGGATGATTTTGAAACCCTTAAGGAATGAGAATCTAGATTTCTATCAATTTCTTGAAATTCCTTTCACATTTTAAGGACAAATTATCTAGTCATTTGAGCATTTGATCCTTATACTTCCAAAGATTTTATCAAAATTTTGATTTTCTTTTGACAGTTTCAGTCATTTGAATCTCTTTATTTTTCTGAAACTGTCAGTGGAGTCGACACCTCTGACTGTGTCGCTCTCGGTCCTGACCTTGGAGCCGACACCCGTATTCGGAGCCGACTCCAGTTCGAGCGCTGACTGTGTTAGCGATTTGGAGTCGACACCCGACTTTGCGGGAGTCGACACCTGGGATCCCAAAGTTGATTTATTAGGGCAGAGTCGACTCCTCTTTCATTTCTCAAATCCTCCAAACTCTTCCAAAATCTCCAAAACTTTTCCCAAAAACCTAAATTCCATCCAAATCGAACCACTTCCAAAGATCTAATGGCACCCAAAAGGGAATCAGTGGTTGGAGCGCCGGTGACGGGAAAATGGAAAGTCGTCCGCGTTCACCAGCTCTTCGTCCGATTCACACACCCCAACACCTCTTCCACTCAGGTAGATACCTTAGCCGAGTTATCACAATGGGGAGAAAGATTGATTTTGACCTATTTGAAAGAGGTTTCAATCGGGGGCACTTAAAGGAAATGGGCTGGGATAAGCTGTGTTCTCTTGATGTTCCCACTTATCCAGCCTTAGTAAAAGAATTTTATTTCAATTTGGCTAGAGGTGATGGCGGTTTAGTTAGCTCAGTTAAGGGAAAAGGATTCATTACCTTTCAAAGCTTGGAAACCTCCTTAGCATCCTGTTAGGTTTAGCTGCTGACATGCATAGTGATAGGTCAGCGCTCTTTCAAGGATGTTAGGAAGGGAAGTGACTGAGTTTGAAAAATTAGAGCTAATCAATTACCCTTGAATTGAGATTATTACACAATATATGCAGTAGGATTTTGTTTCCAAGACCGGTCGGTTTGAGTATGTCTCGGAGCGAGACATTGTTTTATGGATAGTGTTTTGACTGGACAGCCAATCAATTTGGCAGCTATGATGATTTTTATATGGCGAAGCTGGAAAAGAGAAGATCATCCCTACCGTATGGATGGTATTACTATGGTATTCAAGAGCCAAGGGGTTGTAATTCAAGAGAATGAACCCAAGAACCTAAGGCACACAGACTATAGTTAGCAACATTGCATCGGATGGGTTTTGTAAGGATGAAAGTGGGATAGGAAAACACCTTGATGAAAGAGCCCCTGATGTTTCTGAGCTTGCGAGGCTGGACCATCATTAGGGTTTTTCCCACAGCCTAGGAGTCCCATTCCTTCCTGCTCCTGCACCTGCACAAGTTATGATCAACCATTTTTCCAGTGGATTCTCAGACCTTCAATGGAGCAATTAAAAGTTTGTTTGCTCAGAAGAGAGAGATGAGTTAGATAGCAGATTTATGAAAAGAACTCTTATTCCTTGATGATTCAAGATTGAATCCAACTCTTGCAGAATCTTTTCAAGAATCTTTGAAGAACTTAAAGAGATTTGGAGAAGATGAAACTTATTCAAGGTGCAACGCCGAGCTTCAAGATAAAATCTTAACAGCTTGCACATTTGTTGATGAGAGACTAAAGATTATGTTAGACTTCAATGTGATGGAATGAAAAATATTGTAGAAGAATTTGAAAGAACTTTTGAGAAATCATTAAATGTTATTTTGATTTTGATGTAATGAAGTTTATGTTAATAAAAGTTGATGTTTGTTTAATATGTTTTGATGTTTTGATGTAATTGAAAAAACTTTTTGTTTAATGATGTAATGAATAACATTTTGATATAGTTGAATTGTTGATCCATTTATTGATTTTGATGATTAATAAAGGAATTGAGTATATTTATTTGATTACTAATGGATTTTATAAGTGTTTCAGGACTTAAATTTATTTGATCAATTTAAAGGAATTAAGAAATGAATTTTGAATCAAATACAAATCAGAGATTTCAAAGTTTCAGAGCTTGGAGTCGACACCTAGAAAGTCTGGAGCCGACCCCATGGCCAATTCAATTTTAATCTGATTTTTGATACAACCTGGAGCCGACACCTAGAGTTTCGGAGTCGACACTTACAGTGTCTGGAGCCGACTCCGATGCGGGGACAGAACGTTGATTTTTTGAGCATCCTGGAGCCGACACCTACAGTTTTCGGGAGCCGACACCTGACGATGGCGAGCCGACACTTACTTTTTCGGAGCCGACTCCTCAACGAACTCAGAAATTTCTATTTTTGGAAAACGATCTGGAGCCGACACCTGAAAAGTTGGAGCCGACTCCAACCTGACTGGGACGAAAATTTAAAATGCCAGATCAGCTCTAACGGTAATATTTCCTTTTACCTAATTTCTAACGGATATATTTTGTTTCCAGGTACACTCCAACGGCTAGTTTCATCCCAAAAATGGATTGAAAGAAAATCTATAAAAAGGGAAAAAACACCCGTTTGAAAAAAAGAGAGAGAAAAAGAGAACGGAAAAGAGAAAATTTCAAATCAAAAATCCGAGAAACCTGAGCCTGAATCCAAGAGAAAAGCCTTCAAACTCAAATCCTTCCACTCCAAAAAGCTCAAAGAGAATCCAAGGCGTTCAAATCAAAAATCGGTGGATTTCCCAAATTGAAGAAAAAGCTGTTTCTTTTTCCAATCTTCTCAACTGCAACAACTGTGAGGAATCGGAGCTGAGGCTTGATTCATCATTCCAAAGGAGAAGAGAAAAGAAGAAAAGAAGAAAAGCTCAAAGCCAAACAACTTCAAATCAGGCTTTTCTAAACTTGTTTACTTATTTTGAATATTTGCTCATTGAGGAGCTGTGTATCTTTGAAAAACATATTCTTTTTGTTTGTGCCTAGTTCAATCAAAGGGGATTGAACTAGTGGAGGTTGTTACCTCGGGTCAAGCTAGAGCTTGAGTTTAGGGTTGTGTGCTGGTGAGCCCGAAAACCGGCTGGGTTCGTTGTGATCCCGGGTAAAACAACAAGTTTGGTTGTGAGCTTGTAAAACAACTCGGCTGTAATCGAGGAGATTATAGTGTGGACCCAAGTGGATCTTGGGAGTGGACGTAGGTGTTGGATACACCGAACCACTATAAAATCTTTGTGTTTGCCGTGCTTCCATTGTCTCTATCTCTATCTCTATTCATTGATTGTGCTTTATATTTGCATTGCATTTACTTTCATTCATCTTAAGCAAACAATTTTTAAAGGTTAAATTTTTTAAAGAACCCAATTCACCCCCCCCTCTTGGGTTGTCATCTGGGCCAACAATTGGTATCAGAGCAAGTGCTCATTAGATTTTGATCACACGATCAAGAGCTAAAGATCCAAATGGCAGCTCAAGTTGGATCATTTGCCGAAGGTCATTCTACGAATAGACCTCCACTGTTTAATGGTTCCAACTATTCATATTGGAAAGCAAGAATGAGGATATTCATTCAAGCTTCTGATTATGAATTATGGGGTGTTATAATTAATGGACCTAGTACACCCACACATTGTTGATGGCACTATTGTTCCTAAGCCCGAAAGGGATTGGAATGATAATGATAGGAAAATGGCACAGCTCAATGCTAAGGCCATGAATGTCTTATATTGCTCTTTAGATGCTAATGAATTTAATAGAATCTCCACATGTAATTCCGCAAAGGAGATTTGGGATAGATTAGAGGTTACCCATGAGGGTACCAACCAAGTAAAGAATCTAAAATTAATATTCTTGTTCATAAATATGAGTTATTTAGCATGGAACAAACTGAAACTATAGCATGCATGTACACTAGATTTACTGATATTGTAAATGGTTTGAAAAGTTTAGGCAAAACATATTCTAACTCTGAACTTGTTCGAAAATTCTCAGGTCACTTCCAAGAACGTGGGAAGCGAAGGTGACAGCAATCCAAGAAGCAAAGGACCTCAACACCTTACCCTTAGAGGAGCTTCTAGGATCCCTAATGACCCATGAATTGACCATGAAGCAGCACATAGAAGAGATGTGAAAAAGAAAAAGACCATAGCTCTTAAGGCTGCTGAAAGTGAGGAGAGCTGCAGTGATGATGATGATGATGATGATGAGACAGCTCTTCTAGCAAGAAAGTTCAAAAGATTCATGAGGAGAAGAAACCCTTCCACAAGAAGAAATTTGGAGCTAAGATGGAAGGAGAAAAAGAAAAAGACAAGGACAAGGACAAAGAGAAAGACCCCTTGATTTGCTATGAATGTAAGAAACCGGGGCATTATAGATATGATTGTCCTCAACTGAAAAAGACTTTCAAGAAGAAAAAGAAAGCCTATGTTGCAACTTGGAGTGATAGCGATGAATCTTCTTCGAGGAAGAACAAAAGGAAGTTGCAAATATTTGCTTCATGGCAAAAGAAGATGATGAGGTAAGTTCTGAAACTCAAGACTTTACATTTAAAGAATTATTTGATGCATTTAATGAATTAGTT